>JARLTB010000113.1:11427500-11437500 GCA_030141615.1 Unio pictorum
AGTCTGCTAATTAGTTGTTTTCTTATCGTTTACCTCTTAAATATTATCCCCAACCCACTTTGTGGATAGGGAATGCTGTATCAACAGACAATTGGTGTCGGAGACTATAAATCGGTTTGATCATAATTTCTTGTGTACTGATGCAAGTAAATGATGATATAAAAACACACACACACATACAAACACACAACAACAACAACAACAACAAAGTAACTTTAAAGAGAAACTAATTGTTAACGTCTAGAAAGCTAATGGTATGGTAAAGAACAAAGATTTGGGCGTAGAGGAAAAGGAAAAATGTTAAACCTTACCTGTATCAACGCCATTGTTGTTCGTAACTGAACACTTTCGTGACACGGATCGGTACCCTTTCTTAAATTAGACTGGGTGTGTTATATTTTCACCCTCTATAAGTCAAGCGAAACCTAACAAACCACCCTTTTCCTCAGTGCGCAGACAATGTACTCTTTTTGCAATTATGTTGCCGTATCGATGCGATAGAAATTATGCAAATTTGTTGCTGCTAGTCAACTCTCTTGATGGTATGTAATCACATCATACATAGTTGTATAGTGCTAAATAAAGCAGTGAGAAAACGCATGTTATTTAGGTATGGAATGACACTGGCGAGAGAAAACGTAAGGGAAAGTTGCAACAAGAAGATCAAAATAAGTGATCGCCGTTCCCACAGCATAACACCCATGTTGTTACACCCTGACACTGTACATGTGTGTGTGTGTGTGAGAGAGAGAGAGAGAGAGAGAGAGAGAGAGAGAGAGAGAGAGAGAGAGAGAGAGAGAGAGAGACTTTACCATTGAAAAAAAGCAGAATGTTGCCAGCCTTTTGTTCATAGTGTTAATTGTTGGAACTCCTGCCTGACATAGTTCATATAAAACATATTTTACGATTGGGTGGGGTTTTAAAGTTCAGAAATGCGTCCATGCGTAGTTAAATAGAATACTTGTGACATATACTGAGTGAGTAACAAACACAATTTTGACTACAATTAATGTATCTCAATTCCTAATCTAGCAGTCATTTATAACTATATAACATTAACAAAATCACACGCTATTATATTGGAACAAGCACCAGTAAAAGTATCATGTATGTGCTTAGTAAAATATAGTTGAAAATAAGTTTGAAAAAATGCACGTGCAGTGAATATAGGCAGATCTTTTTAATTTATCTTGATGGGATAAATCTAGTGTGCCTTTCCTGACATAGCTAGCTCTTCTTGACATACTGTATGCTCCTATTGTAAATCTGTATATAGTATTATATATTTTATAATGAATATATTAATGCGAAGACAGAAACTTTGAAAGATATGCATTTTATGGCTAATCAAAGGACTAACAGTGTAAGCAGTAATATAAACTTAAAGTAAAACAGTTTTGACGTTTCATTAAAAGAATATATTGAACATGTTGCGAATGAGAGGGACAGAAGAAGAAGAAGAAGAAGAAGAAGAAGAAGAAGAAGAAGAAGAAGAAGAAGAAGAAGAAGAAGAAAAAAGAAAGAAAGAAAGAAAGAAAGAAAGAAAGAAAAAATATAAAGAAAGAAAGAAAGAAAAGAAAAGAAAAGAAAGAAAGAAAGAAAGAAAGAAAGAAAGAAAGAAAGAAAGAAAGAAAGAAAGAAAGAATGAAAGAAAGAAGTAGAAGAATAGGTACGAATTGTAGAGACTCCATAATTCATTTGAAAACTATTCGGATGATATGCATTCCATCTGTGAAGAAATTATCTCCGAAAACAGCTTCTTCATTGTTTAAAATTGTACCATAGGTTTATGCATTGCATTTGTTTGAGACTTTATGTAGGTTATCATTCATGTTGGATTAATATAAAAATGAAATGAATTTGTTCCGATCAGAATACCCCCTCACACACACACACACACACACACACACACACACACACACACACACACACACACATATTAATAACTACTTCATATTATGATGTTAACATTGAAACTCAGACCTTATGGTTTATTCTAGTTAACATCTTTTCCAAGACTGTACATAGAACGAAAATATTAAAAAATGGGCATTTATAGCAAGAAATAGCACAGATCATATAAAACTGTTACCTGTTTGCTTTACGCGTACACTAAGGTGCTTTTCTTTACAGATCACTCACACGTCAAATCACTCTACGTGGGTTTGAATCTTGGCTCGTGTATTCGAGAAAACGTGTTAGTAACTTCCCTTTGGTCGTTGGTTCTTTATGGGTTATTCGTCCACCCCAAATCCAATCCAATCCATTTGCACTTTATGCTTATATTTTACAGTCCATAATTCTATTGGCAGCTTCATGTAGATATTTTAAAACGATGTTATGTATTCATACCGTGTAGAAATGATGGTCTAATAGGGCACACATATCATAGAGAAGACTGGAGAAGCTGCACATGTGTCATTTACGCCACGCTGTTACAGCAGGTGATCCAATAATTGTGCTTTGTTCTTCGGAGAACTGGCAAATATAAAGGATAATTTGGGGAAATATTTCAGAGAAGATTATATCATGCATTATCACGGCACAATATGGAGGAAACAGAGGACTGGAAATATGGGTTAAAGCTTATTTTCGTATCAAATTCTTTTTGAATTCATTCTTCGAGAGTTACAGCTTAAAAAGATGTAAATTGTTAGAAAATAGCGGGAATGTGCTCCTTTCAAAATAGAATGATGTCAAAAGAAATATAACACTATTATGGAATTTGCTGCACAAACCCACTCATAAATGTTCATAACAAATGCCCAAAGAAAATGAAATTTAGAAATGTTTCTGTCAAGAAGAAGTCATTTCAGTCTGAGGGCGTGGAACTTGTGCGTGCATGTATGCGTCAGTCAGAGCTTTCATTGGCATTTCTGTAAATATGCCTCCAATGGAACATAAATTTAATGTGGTAGTTTCCAAAGTGGGCGGTGAGATTACCGAAGGGGGGAGGGGATGGGCGCTAATGCTGAATGGTGAAATTTACGAAGTAAGGTATGGGGCGGGGCGGTGGCCCGAAAAGGTTAGGGAACCACTTGTTTAATTCACTCGTAATGTCTCGGTCAAGCCTTGTTTTGAGTTAGTCCAAATGCAGCTAGACGTACATTGCATGTTTGATCAGTATGCTTGATCCCGAAGTTACGAATGATATGTGTGTATATTCAACAGCATTTATTATATCATTTTGGCGATGTTTTCTTTCCAGAATATTTCTGGAAAAAAACAAGGCTTGATTGGTGTCGTCGGTTAAATCAGACTTCTGACCCAGCTGGGGACTTGTCATCCAAACTCATACACCGTATCACTACAATAACTTCGGAAGTTTCTTCAGAGAAGACGGCAAAAGACGGGTGATGCTTTGATTGGAATTTATTTCAGACCGGGCCAAAATTTCAATACGAAGTGAAGTTTTTTGACGATTATTTTGTAATTTTGATGCAAACGGAAGACACGATGATGAAATCGAAAATGTACGTACAACCATATAAGCTTCTTTGCTTAATATTTATTTGTAAAACAGGTGTCAGATGTTAAATAAATCTCGTATACTTAATTTAAAAGTATAGTTAACAAATGTAAAAGCATCCTCAGAGATTTATTTATGCTAGTCTTGCATGAAACTGTTAATTTTTAAATCCGTAATCTAAATCATAAATCCGTATTTGGAGGGCAGAAGACAAAACATTTGCATGGACTATTATTCTTAAAAAATGGAAAGAACTTGCTTTATATTTCATTTGTTACAAGTGTCCCTAACTAAAATGAGACTCTAGGTATAACAATAGCAAGCAAGGGATACGACTGCTCAATGAACATAGTGAGGATTTATCATGGGTTATTTCCCTTGTGTTATTATGCACTGTGTACATCGTAGAATAGTTGTTGTAGGTTTAACGCCATTTTTACAGCATTGGAGAGGCTATACATGGCGGCCAGTATAAATGGTTGAAGAAGAGCCCGAGAAAACCACGGAAAAACCACCGACCCACGAGAAGCTACTGTTAAGATTTTTTACATACCAAAACTGCGTCGAGTGGTAAAATACCCTAGAGAGAGCAAAACCTACACTGATAAATCATTGTATTTAAATATATCCAATTTTACCTGAAAATAGAGCCACAATATTTCAATATTACTGATTGAATTGAATAATCACTAAATATGAATTTTACAATTTGTAAATCTAGTCAGAGACGTCGTAAGTGGCAGGCGATACTGGCGACACCCCCAACGAATCGGAAGGATGGATCCTGAAGAGTTTTGCGTTATTACATCCCGAGTGGGTGGCGACAAAGACGATGCTGGTCCTAAGCCCGTTTCATCCAGAGAAAACCTGCTAGTACATGGCGAAATAATGCAAAATTAAGCTGATCAGTTTTAACGTATTAGACCTTTTATATGTAATATACTCTCATTTGTGTTGGAAAACTTGGGCCACATAGTGCTATTGACGTCATTTCTCACGTTGCTTTGACAAGTCAGTCATAAACTGACATGATGGCTGTAATTTACGCAAATTTGCAACGACAATCATGTGTTATCTTACCAACAAAATCCATTATTACTATCTGTTGTGGTTCGCCACTCTATATATTCTTCCTCATCCATTTCACTTCCTTCTCTATCCCTTGTAGCTGGACCTGTCAATAAAATGATTCATGGACCACCCGGTCCATTACTGTTTAAAAGTCACGTGCTCCGTGTGTTGATTTACATAGTGCTGAGTTGCTTCCTACCAAAAGAAATATTCTTTATGTATAAGAAACATTGCGTAGTGCAGAAGAGCCTCGAAGAAGTTTATGGGCCAGCTATTATGTCCACATACATACATACATACATACATACATACATACATACATACATACATACATACATACATACATACATACATACATAATTACATACATACATACATACATACATACATACATACATACATACATACATACATACATACATACATACATACATACATACATACATACATACATACATACATACATACATACATTCATACATACATACATACATACATACATACATACATACATACATACATACATACATACATACATACATACATACATACATACATACATACATACATACATACATACCTATGAACAGTACATACAATTATGAAAGTATCACTACCTCTAAATATTTTAATCACCATTCGTGAGAGTTATCAAAAATTGTCTATGACGATAATATAAATTTATTTAATAAGACAGATCATATATACATATGTATTATATTATATTATATTATATTATATTATATTATATTATATTATATTATATTATATTATATTATATTATATTATATTATATTATATTATATTATATTATATTATATTATATTATATTATATTATATTATATTATATTATATTATATTAATCAAAGATTTCCATGTTATATATAGATATAAAAAGTTATGAAGTTGTTAATAGATGATAATGAGAGTATATCTTTATCCAAATTAAACTTTAATACTGCAAATATATATATATATATATATATATATATATATATATATATATATATATAATAATAAATCCTGGTTTCTGAAATATTTAGTTTAATAATGATAATGTTTTCAGTAATTATTGCTAACGACCCATATTATATTATTGAATGAAGTGCAAGTAAATGTGCCCTATGGTGAAAAGGAGTTAAATATGGTATTCGTCTTCATTATACAACCATTCTTTCCTATGAACAGTACATACTATTATAAAGTGTTACTATCGCTAAGTATTTTAATCACCATTCGTTATCAAAAAGTGTCTATGACGAAAAGCCGAATTTATATAATAAGACAGAATTTTTAAAACTTAATATATGCTGTGATTGATGAGTGAAGCCAACTGTTTAAAAGACTGATAGAGATAATAAACTTCATTAAAGTTCTTTTAAATGGTCAAAAGTTGGACAAACGTAACCATGATGGAATTCATCATCTACAACATAGACATTATTGTTTCGGCATGTTTCACAATACCTGTTATTTTTCTCAGTCATGTCTCTGTTTGCAACTTATAAGGTGAGATCCTAAATTTAGTAAGCAATTTCCTACAAGGATCTATTAATCCACGTGAGAGGCATCTTATGGTACTGATACAGGTTTTTACATACAAAATTTACATATATTTATGAAAATTGTTAATATCACTTGGCAGTGTGGAAATATCAAATTCTTAAATCATTGCAAAAACAGTGAAAATAAAATGTTTTCCGTCTCCAACGTTATGATTTAGCCAGACATACCCAAAACCAAACTGAAATAACATGTCTGTATTTTGGTAGTCCAGGTGACATGGTTACTTTCATCTAACCGTTTCAACATTAAATAACATTGGTGGTGGTAGGCATTTTTACAACATTCAACCAGTATTCAGTACATTGTAAAAAGTACGAAGCACAAAGTGAGGATCTTCCTATGCCTCGAATACAATTGTTAGGTTTAAGAACACCTAAATACTGCTTGCAGAATCCGTATTGCACAAGTTCAATATCTCTACCAAATTCATATCCCCAGATTTATAACCCATAGAAAGCAATTGGTATTATTGCAGAAATAAAAACTTTTAAAAGCATAATGTACTCTAGAAGAACCAAATTGTTATCTATAATTCAAAATCCTGAAAGTTGTTTTATTTGTGGTGAAAATATTTTATTTCATTAACTTGTGTTAAATCAGACAGTCAGTAAGACTTTATTTGAAAACAGTACATTCGTTTGCTTAAAGATATCCACTATTTCTGAAAACTATTTTTTTTTCCCATCCAGATTGAACATCAGTTCAGTTTTATCACGGAAACATTCGATAATATATTTTTTTGGTTCTGAAGTACTTAATGTTTAGGCACAATTAAAGCAACATCATCAGCCTAAAGAATTGCAAAATTATCATCTAAAAGAAATACACCGTTGTTGCTTTCGTTCAGCTGTGTAACCCGAACATTAATAGCAAGGGAAAATATCAGTGAGAACAAAACACAGCTTACCTTGTACCTCATATATATTCAAAGTAAGTGGTAAAAACTTTAGATGTTCTGACACCGCTTTTTAGATATTTGTACATTTTTGTTAAGATGTTTACTATTTTACCTTTTATAGACTTGGGAATTAATGGCGACCATCACTTATCATGCTATACTTTATCAAACGCTTTTTCAAAATAGAAAGGGTGAGTGTCTTCTGTCAAGTGTATGTATGGTTATTCAACATGGTAGTAACGAAATTCTATAAAGTATTCATAACGGATACCCCTGTGTAATTGTTTGGATTAATCAAGTCATACAATAGGTTTTGTTGCTTTGTTGCTTTGTTGTTATTTATATTTTTTTTAGTATATTTATCATTATTTCACCATTATTAATATGTGTATTAAGCCACCGATCTGTAAGAACGTTCTTTACTAACAATGTTGTCAGATTCTTCTAATTCAGTCACTGGCTTCTCCTTCAAAGATTAAAAGTGTATATATTGGTTTGGGGTAGATATATTCCACTTCATTTTGGGAATTGAAAATATACCAAAAGTGTTGAGGGTTTCTGCTCACCTGAATTAATTTATTCATCTGGGTTTCTCTAGTGTATCTTTTCTTGATTGCGTTTATTAATGTAAAATCTGATCTATGCTCTCCATACAGCTTAAGGTCAGCATAAGTGGATGAGAATGTAAACTGTCGTAACCAGCAGTTTCCAAATCTGATTTATCGCGTTATTTATTCTACCGAGGTCGTTGTCTTGTTATTATTGGCGCCGTTCTTCCAGGCTGAAAATTCGAACCTATATTGTCATAAAATTGAACTAATATTCTGAGAGAGAAGGTAATATCAGTTTCAAGATATCTGAATAGGTCATTCTTTATGTCTCCATAGGCTGTGCTAAACATTCCTACAAATGATTGGATATTGTCGTCAGTAAGGAAGAAACTAATTTCTAACGAATTCGCCATACCGTGTACGTTCTCCCATTCAGGTATGGGGATCAATCTTGTTACATGGATGCAAATTGCGGACAAAAGTTGAATCAATGTAATCTGAAAATAATGAATATATATTTCTGTATTACATATACCATCTAAGTCTTCTGAAAATGAATGAACCAGTTCGTTACGATGTAATTGGACTGTACTGATTTGAAAATCCAAACGTATTCCTCAATTATATGTGTAACTTATTTCGATCAATTTTCATTCTCTCAGCATTGTAATGTCGTAAACGTTCTGAGGCGGTTTTTGTAAACTAATACCATGGTTCGCCTTTATTTCCCTGCACAATATCCACTTGACACATTTTCCCGCGTATTCTAAGAAACATCGGAGATCTAGTGATGATAGCGAATCAGTACGTAATGATCCGTTAGCTTACTATTTCACTAAAACCTCTGTTTTGTACCGAAAAAATGTTTGAGACAATGTTGAGTTTAATAATCGCAATGGTCTTCAGGGTCAGAAGGTCAAAGTTTGGAGGGTGGAGGTGGGGCGTTTTATAATTTTAAAAGGGACTTTTGTCTATCCTTGAAAGGGCACCGAAGCAAAAGTCTTTCCGTCTATTTACTCAAAGTGTGCATAATACCCAACAGGCGTGTGCAGATAAAATGAATGTAAAACTTCAAGTGATCATTGTGCCATTGTATGTTAGCAATTTTTTTGTTTTTTTTTAGGTTGTTTTTAATTTTTTTAGCAACATTGGTGGTCTGAAAACCACTGAAACACCCTTCTGCACCATCCGACCGTAGTCTTTCCTAAAATATTGAATTATTAAAATGTTTTGAAATATCCCATTTTTAGCTCTGTTGACTCAGATATCATAAAGAAGCGCTAACGTCCATAATTTTGATAAAGCAAATGCATCGTTTCACCTGATCGATTATGTGGTCTAGTAGTTAGAGCGCGTTCGTCTCTGATGCTGGAGGTCGAAGGTTCGAACCAAGGCTGAGTCATACCAAAGACTTATAAACATGGGACTAACCGCTCTCTTGCTAGGTGCTAGTCATTTAGAAAAAAGTATAAGGATAATGTGATTAGGTGGATCATGATGCTACATATATTCTGCATGATGCCTCAGTGCAAAACATCACTATAAACTGCTTCATTGAATATATATTATTGATATGACTAAGTTACGTTAACAATCCAAATCTCTCTCTCTCTCTCTCTCTCTCTCTCTCTCTCTCTCTCTCTCTCTCTCTCTCTCTCTCTCTCTCTCACACACACACACACACACAGTTTCACCTTCCTACCACTACAAATGCAAACTTTATGTACGTTTACTACTTAGATTTTATTTCAAGCTGTACATATATATTCTACATTTATCGGTGGCAAAGCATTCATCCGAGTACATGAACGTTGCATTGCTTAATTTAGACCATTACTGGCTGCATGAAAGTTGCATTGTTAATATCGGACCACTACTATCTGCATTAATGTTACTGTCACGGAATTGTATGCATCCTTTTATTTATTAAATATATGTACTGGAGTTCCGTTTTTGGCGTACAACAATACACGAGGGTGATTAATGTATATTTGTGTTGCATTTCAAAATTGTGAGTTCGGTTCATCCTATGCCGCATGTGTGAAGTGCTTTCGATGGGAAGAACCGAATGCATTCAGTATAATTGAAGCTCCTTTATATTACTGATTGTCTTGTCAGTCAGCGGTCTACTATAAGGACTTGCTCATCTCCAGCTGTAGTGGTATGTAAGTGTATACATTTCTTGTATGTAAGATATCACTATTGTACTACATAATCTATTTTTGTATGGTTTGTAGCTTTGGTTTACGCATTTTAATGGACACTTTTATATTCTTGTTTGTCTTGTTTGCGACTTAGAGAATGATTTATATTAGTAATATAAGGCTACATTTTAAGAAATGTTTAGAACAGTAGGATTCATATCAAGCAAGATTAGGTTTACTTCTAAAATTGTTGTTATGTAATATTGTTCCGGTAATGTAATCTGTATAATTTACCGTGTA
>JARLTB010000113.1:11440000-11687500 GCA_030141615.1 Unio pictorum
GATGTGTTTTACTACGCGAAATATGACGTACAGACAAAGATCAGCTTAATGAACTTACATAATTCTAAACCTTAAAAAATGGTATATTTGTGTTTCATTTGCTTGGTGGGTTGAGCAGCATTTAGATTCCTGGTTGGACTTACTAATGTGATACATACACATCGATAGGTTTGTATTTTTTCATCCTATTCGATACGATGGGATGACTAGTTCAATATTGCGAAATGTACGCTACACGAAGAAAAATCGTTTCCAAGACTCAGCTCAAAATAACGATGCTGTTTGGTATTTATCACATACCCTCTCAATTACATTGTCTTAATAGATTTGACTTAAGTGTGTGAAAGAAAATGTAAACTAATTGGGATTGATAATAGTTTCATTAGTGCGTCTACGAATATCGCCACGAAGCCGTAAACTATTTCAATTGTTATAGTTTAGGTCAATAAAGAGCTGTACGAAATGACTCTTGAGGGTTTTGCTATGGCCCAAACCAAATTAGTAATCTACACTTTATACAATCAAGCCTTTCCACAAATAATTAAATTGTACGATTGGACGCCTACACCAAATATGCATTTAAACATGTACAACTTCGTGTGATCCTCGCATGATGGGGCAGTCAATAAAAAATAGTCTCTTTTTTATAGAATTTACCTTTTTATGACAGTTATGTTTATTTAAAGACTCTAGTTAACTAATGACTTTTATTACATGTGAATATATATATATATATATATATATATATATATATATATATATATATATATATATATATATATATATAAAAGGGAAATAGAAACATAGATTGGCGACTTGTGTCCGCCATCTTGCCTCAGTACTCAAACTACGGTACCATTGCATAGTTTCGTACTTTTGACACGATGCTGATTATTATGTTAGAAGAAATGAACCAAATTAGCATAAGTCTAGCGTTTATAAATTCTCACACAAACTAAATATGTAATGTGATTATATTTACTTAGAGATGGACATGAACATTGGTTGGCTTGTTTGTCGGCTGTCTGTTACAGTTAGCCAGCATTGGAGATCAAATGCGTATCTTGCGCTGCAAAGAATCACTCGACCTGGCTTACGTATGCTGCAGAGGTAAATATCTAAAAATCGAGCCAACTAAGAGGTAATGAGATAGGTATGTTCATTTGCTATTGTACTAGTAAACTTTAATTACGCATACGTTTAGCAGTTTTATCACAAGACAATATTCAAAACAACTGTATGATGTCATAAATGAATGTTAATATTAGTTGGTGGTAGTGTCGGTAGATTATATAAGCCGCCGTTTGTATAAGGAATGACCTGAATCTATGAATCATAATCAACATCTTACAAGCACGTTTTCCACCAAAACATAATTTAGTTTTGATTTGTATCTTTAATGGAAACTTAGTCTCATTTTTCTGCAATTGGTCAATGTCGAATGAAAATTTGTGGAAACACATGTCCTGAGTGACCTTAAGCCAATCAAGATGACCCAAAAATAAACTGTGGTTACAATTTGGTCGAACGAATGACGTCATGTCATTGTAACTAATTCGCAGAACAGTGACAATGCTATTCATAACAATTAAAAACGCCGTAGCCTACATTCGATGTAAAGAACGCACTTAGAAAGTGTAAGTTATTTAACCTACAAAACAGATGTTAATGTTTGCGTGATTCGCCATATCTTTCATACATTCAAGAAGACGTAGCCGAGGGCGAAACTCGGTCTACTGTGACGAATTACGTGTTATTGTTGGCATACAAACTCCAACCAGTTCGATCTAGAATTATTATCGGGCAGTAAATCTTAAAAGGACTGGATAATACTTAACAGATCAAATGATTAGCTTTATTCAAATGAATATACATGTCATTGCTAACAAATGTACAAACTATTATCGATTCTGAATTATATTTTTTAATAACATTATCTCCAGAGAGCAATAAAACTGAATGAGTTAAGGAATTTGTCTCATCGAAAACAAAGACCGATAAGCATTGTAACATGTACAATACAATCACTAATAATACTCGATGTGCTGCCTCATTATACAAATCTATATATGTTGAAAAATTGAACATTAAAACCGTCGAAATAATCATATAATTTTTTTTCTATCCCATACTCAAACCGTTTGTCTGTCGTCAACAATGCAATCATAAAATCTTAATTATGACTAGACGATTTAGTATCATTTCACTTTGGAATAATCTGCCATACAATGTAAAGAGTCATTTAGACGTTACCGAGATGCGTAGTGGTGGTGTTGGTGTTGGTATTAATGTGGAGATTTGCTGGTGGTGGACAATCAACAATGTTAAAATGCCGTCATTATTTGAATGATAACTAGCTGAGATTACCAATAATGTCGAGCAAGTTATGAAGATAAGATTTGACGTTGCAAAGGGATTCAATTAGCAATTTGCCCAGCGTTGAATATAACGTTAACTAATACAATCAGTACAAACAGCGACTGATTCTGGATTTGTCTTCATTATCTCTGAAACGCAATAAGACTATCGGAACCAGGGGGCTTATAATTATCGAAACAAATGAGACGTATACGCATTGTGCCATTTTCAATATAATCGCTTAAGTTTAAGTAATCGGTCATTCTATCTGTCTATCTATCTATCTATCTATCTATCTATCTATCTATCTATCTATCTATCTATCTATCTATCTATCTATCTATCTATCTATCTATCTATCTGTCTGTCTGTCTGTCTGTCTGTCTGTCTGTCTGTCTATCTATCTATCTATCTATCTGTCTGTCTGTATATCTGTCTGTCTGTCTGTCTATATATATTTACACACACACACACACACACACACACACACACACACACACACACACACACACCTACAGGGTATCACTGATACAACCTCGAGATGGATAAAGTAATTATGCAAACAAAAACGAGGCATACCAAGTTTAAATGAAAAATTTATACTAATTTATAATATATTTACGGGATGAAGGAGCTCTAAACAACATTTTCCAGTGCGTCAGCCAAAAGTGTAGTTATTCACGTATCGTGAGTAAACGCAATATCTTTTGCAAATGATAATTTTCTTCTTTTATTTTATGAGCTACTATTATTATATTCATATTGATTAAGTAAATATAAGAAAAAGAAGGGTTGGTGAAGGCGTGTTGCGTATCAATATTTATTTAATACGAAGTAGTTATAGTAAGTGTGGACTAAAGTAAGCGATAGGAATAATTCTGAATTGATTTAGATTTTCATTCTCGCTTGGTTCGCTGGTACGCTGTAGCACATGTGGGGTTTCTCAAAATAGCAGGCATAATTCATCCGAAATTGTACGCTCGAAGGCTCAAGACAGACAATTAATGGGATTATTTTGATTCTTTTACTGGCAAAAGACTTGTTTTATTGGATTGTTTTGTGCTTGGTGGGGAAGTAGTCTTTAATTTTGTTACTAAATTGTTGTTTATTCATCAAAGTAAGTATCACAATTGGAGATATATGGGTCTTGTTGTGCCTATGGGAATTGTGGGTATAAAGGCAAGCGGTGCTTTAATTTTCATACGGAACGCCTTCATTAAAACAATACGATTAGGAGATTTAGTTAGTATCACTAAGGTGGATGGGGCCAGTTTCCCATATTTGGACCTGGCAGATTTCTAATGATATCGGTATTATCTGAGTTTTTGACCTATTATTGTATTATAATAATAGATATATTGGTGAACTAGGTGTTCTAGTCTTGTGTTGTTCGTGAAATTGATGTGACCAATGTCTACCTCCCAAAATCTCTGCGTAGTTTGTAGCCATTGAAATACCAACAGTTGGCTAGAACGTAGAGCTAGCCACTCCTAGCAGCAGACAAATGGGTTCAAGGCAAGTAGAATAACGCAAAACTGGCTTGGGTGACAACTATTTTGAATTGCAACACTATACTTGTCAGGTCAAGTGTGTGACATGATTATATTGTGCTTCATAATACCTATCTAAAAATGGGACCTTTTCGACATCACTTATGTATTATTGTTATGAATTTTTATATTTGCAGGTGGATGCGATATTAAATTTGAATATAAGACAGTCCCCTGCCTCTTAAGAAAGACTGCAATTTTTATTTGTTCAGTGTACCATATATGTTATTATATTTTGTTCGTTATGCATATGAAAATAATTATTATACATTCGCCTCGTTATATTTCCGTACCTTGTCCATTTTGGTCCAGTTTCTAAGTTAGCTAGGCCTTGGTGTAACCCCCCTTCCTCCCGTCCGTTTTATCAGCATCACTAAAGCACGATGAACAGCAAATTTGTTTATGTGTCAGATTAAAATGACTTTTAAAGTATATTATCAATGTAAATATCTTGTGATATTTTTCTTGCTTTGTACACTTTAGAAAAAGATAAAATATATTTGCTTCCAGAGACGTTATACCGTTGATAGCTAAAAGCGTGTCTCATAGTCAGTCACCTGTTGGAACGGTAAATCCATTTTTAGCTTTCAGTCAATCTTGTGAAGGAAATTTAGTATTTTCCGGACCATGACGCAAAATAAAAGACAGAAAACAGCTTCCGTTGCACACAGTTTTAATTCTTTGTAAGAAGGCAGTCTTAGTACACATACATAATTCAATGTGGTCACTTTTCTAAAAAAAAGTAATAACATTATTATTTTAGCATAAAATATAGTTTTCTTCATACCATCAAGCTAGATAATGTCTCAGTATGTGATGTGAATATTATAATTGAATCTTTGTCATTGATCTATATAGACCAGCAGTTGAAAGACTGTTTATATATTCGAATTATCGCGCTATGGATAAATGAGAATTAATATACCAATGGTATATATATATATATATATATATATATATATATATATATATTTCTAAGAAAACCTAACTCTTTATTACACCTGGCAGCTTTATTTTACAGTAAGATATCTAATCAAGTGACTCTTCAATGCCTTCTCAATCGATAAGCTCAGATGCTGCATCAGGTTTGGAATTCCACCGGATGTCATTGATATCAGCCTGGAGACTTTATAGCGCTGATTACATTTCCTTCACCGCATTACAAGTCCATAAAACATTTTAGGAGACATGCTGATAATCCTGTCGGCACAAAACATGAGACCTTGTGCTGCGAAATCATCTCCAGAGGTTAAAGTTGTAATCCATTTGTCAAACAAGTCTCTGATTGGTATACAACAAAAATGACAGGGAATGGAAACGTTAATGGTAGTGTGACACCTGACTGAGGAGCAGTGCAGCTGCTTTGGCTTCAATGTACTTAAATTATTATCACCTGACAGAAATACTTGTATTGAAACAGGCGTGGGCATCGAATTATTATCAAAATATATAGACTGAAAAGGAGAAAGTTCTCGAGGATGCCCGTTTTGGTTCAACTTTTCCCGCGTGATCATAACATTTTGACAATAGAAATGATCCATTTCCGTCGTCTTTCTATTGACTCTGTAAAATAAAGTTACTATAAATTATGTCACGCGTTAAATAATATTTATTAAAAAAAAATATGCTTACATCGCTTTTCTTCGCCAAAATATTATCTGAACGAAAATGATCAATGCAACAAAAAAATGACATTAATTAAAAAGCTATTCAGCGTGATTCTGTATCTTATATTTCTGTTGCTGAAAATATGTTATGCATTAACTGCATAAAAATCAAAAAGAATAATAAAATAATAACTCGCATACACATATTTTGCTTGCAGTGTTTAATAAAAGGATATATCGTATTTTCATAATGTCATTTCAGTGATTCTAGATTAAGGAAAACCATCAAGATATAATGTACAACTTGCCAACAAATTAAACAGCTTGTCACTTTAAAAACCGTCATTTTTAACGCAAAATATGTCAGTGCCTACTACAGTCATGATGTTGCCAATATTTTGGTATTTCTGTTTTGAAAAGATTGCATTTGCTGACATGTCCTTGATCACGTGGAATAAAGATCATACATAGAATAGTTTATAGTAAAGCGAAGGCATATCGTTCTACAAAACATCTGCTCCATCTTTTGAGTTTGGTCACGGACTAGAAGATATGATTAAAAATTTTCATCATATACACTTCTTCCGGTTTTTGTGTACTATACGCCAATAATGGGGTCGCAAGTTCGAAACTCGGGGCTGCATTTCCGTTTGTTTTGTTTTTTTAGGCTCATACTTATAAATTCACTCATCTGAATTTCTTTCAAATAATTTTAATTTTTTGTTTTTAAAACCTCTTTTTATGACTCCCATACTGGGATGGGTAATTATTTGTCTTTCTGTACATCTCAACTGTAAAGCAAGAGGTTACGAGTTCAAAACTTGTGGCAACATCCCAAATTCTTATATACTTATTTCTATTTTTATTTCGAAACTTTAAATCCGATTGTCCACTTCAGCTATTTAGGGTTAGTTCCATGTTTATATATTTGGATGTTTTAAATTTTAACTGAAGTACGATTTAAAACAATCTTTAATGACAATCGGTATGCGTATTCGAATGTACGTTTGCTCTACAAGTCAATTTTTTTTTTAAACACTTGAGTCCGATAGTAAAGCATTCCTCATTGATTCAAACACTACAACATATGTAACATGATACGGTATTAGACGACCACTGCTATATTAATTTTAAGTGCGTTGATGTGCATAGTGGTTAGAAACCATTGGTTTTAGAATGGAACTTTCAAACATTTTAATAAGTTGTCGTAACAGATATCGTGTGTGTGTGTGTGTGTGTGTGTGTGTGTGTGTGTGTGTGTGTGTGTGTGAGATTTGAATCTGGATTTGTAAGGAAGATTTAACAATTTTGCAGTCATACGATGTCTTCCGTGTGGCAGTTTATAGTGATGTCTAGCACTGGGACAACATGCCGCAGACATGTATCATAATCTCCCACCCAGTCACAATAGCCTGACACCAGGCCGACCAGTCCTAACACTAACCTCTTAATGCTGAGCGCCAAGCGAGGCAGCTGTTGGTACCATTTGTTTTAAATACATTCTTTCATATGACTCGGCCGGTGCTCGATTCCGCGACATTCCGCATTCGAAGCGGACGCTCTAACCACTAAGGCAACGGAGCGGTCTATAGGAAAATAAATGGCGTAAAACAGCAATTTAAAAAAAAGGAATTTGCATTGTTAGAAGCAAGTAATTAGCAGGAATAATATTATCTAAAGCATAAGCAAGGTTTTTAATTTTTTTTTTTAATTTGCTACAACCGATGAAGAAATAGCATTCATCCAAGCCCCAAGTGCCAGTCTATACAAATTTGCGTAATGTGATCCAAGCTTCACATATTTTAACTTCAGCACCCGAATCTCTACTATTGAACATTCCAAGTCTCTTGCAGACAATTTTAATCATCGATGATAAGAACTACACCTCTAACGAGGGCACGCGGACAACTGATCACGTACAAATCAACGATGATTTGCCATTCTGTACACTCAGCCTCTCTCAAGTGTCATATATCATTATCCAGTGTCTCATCAATTTGACGCTGATGACACCCAAATATACAAGTCTAGCCAACCAACTGAAGTTGATGCTACCATCCATTGGAGTAGATAGGTGCATTTCTGATGGTGAATCATGGATGACATGTAAAAAGATGCAGATGAATGATGATACAGTTGAGGCCATTCTGATCACAACACAAACACTCTCTCATTCACATCCTTTACCTCAGACAATAAATATCAGCAACACCAACATTAAATTCACACCGTCAGTATGAAACCTAGGTGTTACTCTAGACAGTATTCTCACATTGCACCAACTTGTCATGAACATATGCAAGGCTGCATATCTTGAACATCAGTTCCATTCGCAAATATCTTTCAGCTGATGCCACTAAAACACTTGTGTGTTCATTAGTACTTTCAAGACTAGATTATTGTAACTCAATTCTGTCTGGTTCGTCTCCATATCTTCTCCCGAAACTTCAAAAAGTTCAAAACACAGCTGCTCGGATCATCTTTAAAGTACCTCGATCATTGCACACCTCGCCACTGCTCTGTACCCTGCACTGGCTATCAATTCGATACAGAATCAAACACAAAATTTGTTCTCTGTGCTACGTTTTACTGACACACTCCAGTCCAACATACCTATCCGGCCTCACCCACGTGTATACACGTGTATACACCAGCAAGATCCTTACGCTCGTCTTCTGACAATCGTATACTCATTGTTCCCACCATGAAAGTGATGTCATATGGACAACGTTCTTTTGCATACCAGGTCTCGGCGGTGTTGAACGAATTGCCCATTGCAATTCGACACAAACACACAGTGGTACCTTTTAAGAGTGCTCACCTTTATGGACTACAGGAACAAACTTAGAGACCTAGGATTGTTTTGTACTTTAAATATTTTCAGCATGTTTTATGTTTTCCAATTTAATGGTTCTTTGTTTTTGTTTTTTCTGTAGTGTAGTCATATCATTATAGATATTGTGAAGCGCTTAGAGCTCCTAAAGATTAGGCGCTATACAAAGTCCTTATTATTATTATTATTATTATTATTATTATTATTATTATTATTATTATTATTATTATTATTATTATTATCATCATCATCATCATCATCATCATCATCATCATCATCATCATTATTATTATTATTATTATTATTATTATTATTATTATTATTATGTGTCAGCATGTGAAACTTCGATTAAAGGTAGGTAGGTAGATGGGAAGGCAGCAGGATACGTAGCGTTTTACGGCATCTCGGCTCGATTGAGGCAAAATGGTTCCAGCAAAGGTAAATGTTCTCAAGATATAACAATGAATTGCGCAAAATCTTTACAACTGTAGTCTAAACGGAACACTTGAAAATGATTTGGCGTTAGATATACAAAACTAAAAGAAATTGTAACCTCTTGTGTACTTTACAAAGAAGTCGATCATTCTCCACCTATATTAACAGTATCATGGCTTTATAGCAGAATATCGTTTAATTAAGGGGCATATGGATCATTTCAACCACTATCCGTTTTGATAGTGTCCTGGCATTTATTATTTAGATGTGCCCAAAAATGACCAATAAAAGAAGACCCTATGGGGAAAACAAAACACAAAATGTTCCCTTTTTATACACCCTTACTTTCGTTTGCTGGCATAGAACCATGATACACTTAATGTACACATTATGTTTTACCGGTAAAAGATGAAAGTCAGTGAAAATTCAAATGTAAGATTGCTCTGCTTAACGCAATAATAACACGCATACACATCATACATACTCTCTAAAATACAAATCATATGAAAAATAACAGTCCTTTCAATTGCACTGGATCCGGCAGGAGATCGCATGCATCAGACATTGATTAATGGAAATGCAATAAACAGTACACGAACAGTGGAAACCTTTAGCAAAACTGATACTGGTAAATTAAATATAAATTGTTCTTTTATAATTTACCACTAATTGTCTTTAACCAGACTGAACAATCCTGATTACTGAATTATCTGCACGTCACTGTTATCAAGAAACTGTCAGACACAAATTATCGATATATATATATATAGATAGATAGATAGATAGATAGATAGATAGATAGATAGATAGATAGATAGATAGATAGATAGATAGATAGATAGATAGATAGATAGATGGTCTTTAAGAATGGTTGCCATGCACCAGCATGGATAAATAATACAGCACTTTGAGAGGAACCATCAGAATATATGTAGTACAAATTTATTTATCAATATGCGTAACTTTCTTTGTGACACATTCAGGCCGGATTGTACTGGATAAAATCTTTAGGTTTATTAGTCCAAAACTGTATTGGTACTTTAACCTTGGTTTTGCTTTATATACTACTCGGGGCGTCTAAATAATGACCTTGCAAAGAAATATGAATGTATAAGAATCCAAAAGAAGTTAAATAGCTAACACTTAAAGATATGCATAATCAAATTCATTACATCCATTACCGGAAAGGTCGGTGATGAATGCCTAAATGGTCTGTTCTACTTTAATTATAGTTTCTAACTGGTCTAAGAGCTTTCGACTCGAAAAGAAGTCTTTTCAATTGCACACAAAATATAGAGAAAGCACCCCTCATTAAATAAACAACAGTAAATGCTTTGATAAACTGTGCATTATGTTAATACTGGAAAAATATACTGAAAGTGTTGCTTTCTGATCAAGCTGGCTTCAACTTGATGCTGACGCTGAAAAATATGTTATAATGACCTAGCAGTGTTGTCTGGGTGGCACGTCGTGTGAAATGGTATTTGATCAACTTTGCCCTTCGCTCTATATTTTAATATGTCAGTTTCGTTCGTTTGTTTAGCCTTGTGGGTTACCTTCGCAACCAATTATTTGGTATAGCCTTGGTTAAACAAATGCTGAAACAAATGTTTTTTTAAAGAATGTTTTATCGCCGGTGCAGATTCTGTTTATTCTCAGTGCCTGGTTATATGGGATATTCCGAATGCAATGTTTTGGATGACAATTGTTTAGGGTGTTCAGCTATACCTATATTGTAGAAAAATCATTGCTAAGTTAACAACTTCTCGAATCAGTAAAGCAATTATTCAGCGTGATATTAGTATGAAGATATTCGATACGTCTAAAGGACATCTGAAATCTTACATATTAGATAGATTTGTGTCCAACATATCATTGATCCATTATTGTTGTCAGTAGTAGTAATAATAGCAGTTGCTGTAACATTTTCGTGATTAGGAATTTCTTAATAATTCCATACAAAGTTCGCATGCGTGATTGCTGATTGTATCTACCTGTCAATGTGATCAAAGCCGTTTGGAATCTATAGCGTAGAACGAACTAATAATATTTAAAATCATTTAAACTATTGTAACAAATTGTGCAAGTATGTATTGCAATACAGCAGTACGCAATGGTAGGTTGGTGTTCATAGAACAATAATCAGATATTGCCTCCTATCATAATACGTTCCTTCCGATTTATTGTTTTCAATTTTAAAGACACAGTTAGTAATTAATATCATACTAGGATAAACGTACTTGAGTAGCGAGTGTTACTCAGGTAAATGTAATAAGTCTGTTGTTGTTTGGCACTAATGTCTGAGTAGCTTTTTATAGACTCTTCATGTTTGTGGCCTGGAATATGCATACTATCATTTGGGGGAATGATTTAGTCTCCTAACTTCTGAATAAGGTAGTTTCGGCTGCTACTGTGTGTTAATGTCTTTCTTTCTGCTTCCTGAACCCTTTTGGGTTTGTCGCTGAGATTGGCATAGTGTTGGGCGCAATATAGAAAGGATATGACACTGACATAAGTCTGATGGTCTTATCTCAGTATACCGTTTGTAGATAACACGTTGATCTCTATCATTGCTGCTTTTGTTTTCATACATCTTATGACTAATATCCCTGATGTCACTGACAATGACTCCTCTTCTTGTGTGTGTCTGGTTTTCATTGAGTTCAAGATATTCGAGGCCATTCGCATCTTTCTTTAGTGCAACAACCCCCATTTTAGATTGTAATGTTCAGTCATTCCGCTCAACCACAATGCATACAGTTGTTAAACCACAATGTGTTAACACTGGCTTCATCCCCACTAGTGTTTTGCTATGCAAAACAATTATTTAGTCGTCTGTGATTCGTTGACTCCGATTGGGTTTATTTCCATTTCCTTTAAATTTTAAATCATTTTGCTTAGTTCGAGGAGCTTTCTTCGTTAAGGCAAAATATGCTTCTGTTCCTATCATGATTGTACTTGCATAGTTTATTGATTCTAAGGTAGCGATCAATGGAGCTGATGACGCTTCTTAAGCTGTTCTATTTAAATTCAGATCCATCTGTTCTCCTCACACTCAGTATAAAACCAGTCAAGTGCTGGTTAAATTTACATTGTCGAATCGTGCAGTATTTTGCGATATTGCACTCATGTGTACATCATATTGCACTCACGTGCACGACACGTGTGTCCAATAGTGTAATAAAACCTACTATGTAAACAAATCATGTACACTCATGTAGTAGACCCTTTACGGTTCGCTTTATTAAATTTGTATCTGAATGAACTAAAGCAGATTTTTAGTGGACTGTGACATATGATCTGCTTTGCCACGTTCCGCATTAACTTTTTTTGATACAATATTTCGAATTTAGGTTGGCAATAGATGCCAGACTGGTTATGAAATTGATGGGTTCCTAGCAGTAATATGCGAGTGAAAAGGCATAAACTCCCTTCTTTTAGCTGGCAATAAGAATGGCTAAAAATATACTTGCAGAAGTGCAATTATATCATCATTACTGCACTTAAAAAGAAAAAAAATAATACATTATATTCAATAGCGTCGTTTCGATAATTGCAATTGAAAGTCTTCATACTTTACCCCACAATATGATTTCAAACATTCAACGACAGAACATAAATACTTGCAGATGTCAACTCGTAAATCCAATCATTATCACGAAATTAGGCAAAATCGACAAAAATACAAACAAACCTATTCCAGACTAAATGTAAAAGGTGTTGCGATGCGCACTCATTCACAATATGGATATAAATTTCAATTTAAAGTAGACCAGAGCGTCATTTTCTTTTAAACGTGATGTCTAGCATGAGACTAAGTTTAACGTTTGTCTAGGTGGATTTACGTCCGCATTATATAATGCTGTTTTCGTGTACTTAATAAATGCATAAATTTAAATACTTTGTTCCTGCAGATTAAATTGTTGTTATATTTAAACCATAGGTTCAATGAAAACAAAATGAGAATATAGTAACAATATTACTGCATTTGTAAGGGAAAATATGAACTCGCTTTGTTCCATGTTCATACGCTCCCATATACATCAAACACCATTTCAGATCATGAATTATAAGTTTTGTTAGTATTATTATTAACAATAGTATTTTTAATATTACCAGTTTCTAGCAATATCATTATCATCGTAACACATATTATATATTTACAATACATGCAAATTTGAAATCCTTACTGGAAACTTAACATTTAAGAACTTAATAACAGCTATTAAAAATCAGATATTCCCCCAGTATTGCATTTACCCATACTGACACCTGCATTAATGACCGACTAATCATTTAGTGAAACAAAATCGTCAAAATACGGTAAGCCAAGCAACTCGTAGCATGTCCAACGTTAGCTTTGCAAATATGCGCATCGATGTTAGCGTTTTTAATCTGCAAAAACAATCACTATTCAGACTAATTTGTTTGATTCCATAGAAAAGAATATATCAAAGTCTAAAAAGCATATAAAACTAAGTAAAATAAAAGCCGCGGTTAATTGTATTTAATTACTTCATCCATTTCAGTACAGAGTGTGTTTAAAGAGCGACTGCATAAAACTTTGTATATATTAGGCAATGATGCACGATTATTGGACAGTGATAGATCATGTTGTTTTCTTAGGACTTCAAAAAAGAGACATTTTGATCTTTTAAATTAATCATTGTCTCGTTGATGATGATTCAGTTTATCTTTTTCTAGCATAGGTTGTGAAAACAAATATGTTATGAGACAAAACGTAACACTCTAGAAGAGGATTTAGCATGGATTATGCAAAAGTTATTTTCAAACATAATGTCTTTAAGTAAGTTATTGTACAGCGTGCGTGTCAGTCTGTGAAAAATTCAGAGTCGCTTGATTTATTTTTAATGTCTGTATTGGCACTTGACGTAGCCGTTCCCATACATCAAAATTCTTGTTTTGAAAAAGAAAACATTGTAGTTTCTCTTTGGATAATTTTAAATGAGCGAAGATAGTTAAAGATTTGATAAAATACTAACATTGATTAGAGTGTAGCAAAATGCTGCATGCCTGCAATCTTCAGAGTGAAGTATAAAATGCACACCGTTTGAATTATCTTTCAAACCTGAACAATGTGATAACAACCAATGTGGTCAATGTGGTCAATGTGGTAAATGCAAATATTGATTACACAGAAGCTATGTATGCATACGTGTAATCTTTCTATTCATGTACAAATGCACCCAATTTCAGCATCTGTCCCCACCGGATGCTACTGGTAAGATGTCTGAAATTCACACATTGGCCGCGTATGAGACTAGAACCCACGAATACAGAAGTTAGCTTGCAGCAATATGTAAAGGCCAGAGCATAACACAACTCCTGGACCCGAAGTCCAATTATTTTGTCAAGTCAATAATACAGACTACTGCCTGACATGCAAGTTGTGTGCCATTTAATATATGGGTGGCTATTCGTTGTACAACATGGATGAATACTCACAAAAGCCACATGTGATATAAAATCAACGCGACAGTCGCCAACCACTATAACTCAATTTGACATTCAGTCTAGTCGCTCGAGATGTTACTGACTAACATTGGATGGACTCGCACAAAATGCAGACGCAACTAACAGTACTGGATACTGTAATTGAAAACTCATAGAAATTTGGCCTAAAGGAAAGAATTAAACTTTGCCGTTGCAGCCTTCTCAAATTTACAGCCAGTCATTAGTTTTAAACCGTAAAGTTTTTCGCTAATAATTAAATTTGTATGATCGTATTTGTTATTGCTCTTGCTATTATTATTATTATTATTATTATTATTATTATTATTATTATTATTATTATTCCATTTTCCCGACACAAAATATTTTAACATTTTGCAATATGCAGTTCTCCTTGTAAAACTCTTCTTGGATATAAATTCTGGCGACGTTTGTTCACAACTTTTAATCAGGCCACAACATAATTCCTGTTTCGTAACATTATAGCAACCCCCTTGTATCTTATTTCTGCACAAATTAGTAATGTTATATCTTTTGTTTCAAGTTGCACCCAGTCACACTAACATGTCGAAAGTCAATTCTTCTTAGATTTTTGTTCTTGTTATGTTTGTTTTGTTTGTTTGTTTGCTTTACTCCCTTGACACAGTTATATATATATATATATATATATATATATATATATATATATATATATATATATATATGTTTGTATGTATGTATGTATGTATGTATGTATGTATGTATGTATGTATGTATGTATGTATGTATGTATGTATGTGTGTGTGTGTGTGTGTGTGTGTGTGTGTGTGCGATGCATATGATGAATAGAAAAATAGAAAATCCTTTCTGCGTCTCAGTTTATGTGAGAAAAACAACATAATTGTCAAATGCACTAGATGTCCGTACATGACTTTTCTGGGAAAAAACTGTCTCATTGAAAGCAATGTTTATAATAAGCACGACTTTCTACCATGTTTTGTTTTGTGGAATTATGATAAATAGTTTAAGGAAGCCATAGGACATGACAATTAAGAAAATATTCATAACAAGCCGACAAAGTTCAAAACAACTTCCCACAAACGTTAGTACTCTTTAACCTCGTTTTTGCAACTTGAATGGCTTGAATTATCTTCAGAAGTTTGAATATTTGAAGTTAATTCGCTCTAATAATGAACATGTTGCTGAATTGGATTAATATCCTTCGCTGGCTAAAGGAATTCTCTTTGAATGCATGATCTCTTTAGAGACTGTACGTCCTTATCACATTATTCTTTATGTGCTAGCTTATTCCTTGTCATAATGCACCAACGTCATTAAATGAAATGTTCCGTGTATCCTATGAAAACGTTCCGTGTATCCTATGAAATGTTCCGTGTATCCTATGAAATGTTCCGTGTATCCTATGAAAAGAGTTTACTGGCAAGGACTCTTGAAATTAGTCAACACGACTTGGCCGCAACATTGACGTTTCTGATATTAAAGATGTTTGTTCGCTATCTCCATTACATCAGTTAGCCAACACTCACTGCTGCTTTAAGTTTTATGTTCTTTAAGTAAATGAAATAATGTATAATACTATAATAATTATAATAAAATTAATACTCGAATTAAGTGATACATCATTATTATTATACATTTTCACGGGATGAATCGTTCATTCACAAGTTTTACTCAAACTCAAAAATGCATTGATAGGAAGTTTTTAAACCATTTTAAATCACATGACAATGCAACTGTCAGGTGGGAATCATTTGAGCTTATTACATTTCACTTTTGGATTCTTTGCATGTTACAAGGACCTAACCGTACTAAAAAAAAAACAGTAAGAAATTAGCCGATGAAGAGACAACTAACCTTATATTTCATTATATATTTCTATTGTTTGAACTAATTACTATGCTCTATGATGGGATAACGGCATGCAAACAAGGTTTCTGAACCTCTCCCATATACTATATATTTTCACTAATCTCATCTGGAATGATATACAAAACACAGATATACAATAACGTCATTTTATTAATGATCTTAGTCACTGAGTGCATTTTCATTTTATGAATTGCTAATAAAGAAAAAATCTTAATAGGATCTACAATAATCGAATATATCGTTTTGCTATTATCCTGTGTAGTTCCATTACACGGTTATGTCAGCTGCCAGGCAAAATCAGCAATCAATGATCCGATTAATTTGAGCTGGCTTTCATGTTAAAAAAGCAAGCAAAAAAACCCACATAATTTTTTAAATTTAAACTCACTTTTCAAAACATCTAACTACTGATAATGATTAAAACCATTTTGGACTTTTGTGTAAGGAGAGTCGGTATTATTTCTGATCATGGTTATATGGCAATAAAATCGTGAATATTTAGTTATACAGCTATAAAATCGTAACCATCAGCCTACCAACTGTAGTCACAAGCAGATAAGTCGCCTTTTTCCTTTAACGTACATATAAAAAAACTTAAGTTTATTTTGGTATTTATTAATCTTCATGATCGTAATAACGATAAAGATCAGGTACAGTCTAGTACTTGTAATTGTCAAAGATTGAATAGAGGTATGCATTTTTCCATTTTGTTTCGCTTGATTTGGAAACGTCGGAATTAGGACTAGAAGTTGCCTAAACATCATTTAAATATTTCACATAAATTACGTTTTGAATCATTGAGAACAAGTCCCGTGATTCTCTTACATATGCCAAAATATCAACAAATTTTATCTTCTACTTCTTAAATTAGTTGCAAGACCAGACTTGGGTTTGTTGATTTCTTGTAAAACCAACGTAAAAAAATAATAATCTATTAAAACAGGATTAGGCTTCAACGTGTTTGTGGACCATGGAAGACTCTTTTGTTAGTTCTGGTTAGTACATTCTGCAACAGTAATACACACTTATTCACAAAAGTGGCAAACAATCTCCATAGTATTTAATCCAAGCAATTTCAAATTAAATCATAGTCACCTGAGCTCATGATGTAGCATTTAGTCCGTGTGACCGGTTTTCTTATATTAATTCCGTTGGATGTTTACTGTTCCCACGAAGTGCTCAACACTCTAATGAATCGCATTTATTATGACAACATACTGAATGAGTAAGACATAAATTAGTGTGTTATTATGATTTATATATTTTATTTTGAAAATGTGAAACGTCGTTCATGATCCGTTGTGGCGAAGGATTGTACGAATTGCTTTACATCGTTTAGAATTAGTCTGTGCTGCGTAAATTGTCGAATATACGTCAACGGTACACAATTCTTAACTTTAATGTTCCTTCTTGTCCTCCAATTTTAGGTGTCTAACATATCTTTGTTTAGGGTGTTTATTATTGTCTTAACACATTCAACTCTGTGTCAGATTTGTTCTTTTCTTGCATTGACAAGACTTCCTAGATGATATCACGTGACTTTTAAAGTCGTGAATGAATCCAAAATAGGGGAGGGCTATTGTAAGGAAAACATTTGATTGGTGGTTACAAATCCTATTTGTCAGACTTACAGTCAATGCCGCAGGCTCCGCGCCCATCCAGGCAAGACCATGTCGGTTACCTCTGTGTGTCCTTTTTAAGGTGTTTAGCACCCTTTCATCGGCATTCAAACTTAGAATAATGTGTTTCAATTGCCATTAAAGCCAAGCAAACAAACCAAACCTGAACCGCTAGGGCAATTGTGTCAGACATGGTACGTATGAATTTGATTCTTTGGATATATACCCTAACTGATGGTAACTTGCTAACGATTGTATGTCCTAGAAAATTGAGAACGGAAGTTCTAATTCACCTAAATCTTGTTGCGCGTTAAACCTTCCTCTTTGTTCTTGCAGCACAGGTATAACACAATGTGGTCTGGTAAAAGAGTTACTTTGTATTTGGATTTTACTAATATATTTTCTTCCTATGACCTTTGCTGCTGTAAGACGGTAAATTAGATGAGCTATAGCGAGTAATTATTTTGTGTAATGTTACTATATTTTCATCTAATTGCCACAAACTTTTTCTACGTTTCCCAGAATTCGACTAATTCAAAGTCTGTTGTTTGTTATTCTGTTATTATGCAAACAATGGCGCCGACTGCAAAGTGGAAAAGTCTTTGACCTGTTAGATCAGAAAATCATAACTAGACTGCACTGACATGAAACCCATTAGTCATTTCGATGTACCTTAAAATGCCTTGTAAAACATTTTTATGATTTCCGGAAAACAGTTTAATGGCAACACTAAAAGCGCCATTTCATTTGATAAGTTAATATAACTTCTTGAGTCCGACTGGGTGAGATCATTTGCTGTAAACATACGTACTTTTCCAGTATAATCGCGTGAGATCGATATTAGTTGTCCGAAAAGCACTATAAGCAAGGAAATCCATTATTTTATATAAAATGTATGCATTTGACGCGTAAATTAATATTTAACATTAAAGCGTAATAATTTCATGCCTCAAGGCGCAAACAAATTAAGAACATGGCCAAGAAGAAACATAACGATTAATATATGTTGTAGTTTCATAAGTCTATCAGATTATAACAACGGTCGTCCTTCGCTGTATTAAAAAGAATGCTTGGGACATACCCATTCTCTCACATGTCGTGGTATTCTACACAAATTTTAAGCATATTTTCCTCTCTCTAGCTTGGGGATAAATAAATTAATTATTGTATAAACAATTAGTAATAAAATGGTGCATGATATCAGAGATGCTTTGCCTAGTCGTAAACATCTTTATTTTTACTCAAAATAAATTGTGCGAAAATTTGACTGCCTTTTGCCTAATCGATGTTCTGAAGTTTTGACGTGGGTTCAAAGACATGATTAACTTTGTCATACAGAAGAATGTTATCTTCTAATGATACTTGTTTACACAAGATATGTATTCCTTACCGTGAAATGAATGCAGTTGAAAGTCTTATTTTTATTAATGATTAACAAATCCAAATTATAATAAGTGTCAACGACGTTTCTGAAACTTTAGGAGGTGGAGTAGTGCGATAATATTCCGGAATTGCATTAGAAGGTGAGAGTTGAAACGTGATTAACAATGAGAGCGAAAAGCGCAATTAATTTTAATAAGATGATTTAACGACTAGTTGATAGGGATATCGTGCAAAATTAAGAACTCTGTATGGGTGTAAGGGAGTACTCTCCCGTATACATAAATATGCAATGTTTAGGGTAAATTAATTTGTTCTTTATTTCAATTAATCAGCTTAGAGTTTCCGTCTTAATGGTCCTTTAAAGTTACACTATATTAGCATTGGCTCTCAGCGACATATATTTTAAGACAAAATTCTAAAGTAATCACCATTTAAGGTGCGCTAACATTCTTCAACCAAGTCTTAAAATTGAGGTGTTTGAGATCTATTTATAAAATTTAATTACCTGCGTTATGATCGGCAGTAAAGTTACGTACTTCTATCATGTAAGACAAATTTTTTAAAAAAAATTAAAGGGTTTTAGACTGCAATTCATTGTCAAATAATTATTGATTGCTGATTAGTTGAGTTTTGTTACATTTCTTTCTCTATACATAATGCGTGATTATGGTGTTAAGTATCTGTGCCTCTAAAATATATCTGTTACATGAGGGAACGAGTCTCTCTCTCTCTCTCTCTCTCTCTCTCTCTCTCTCTCTCTCTCTCTCTCTCTCTCTCTCTCTCTCTCTCAATCTCTCATTATATGTATATATGTATGTATGTATGGATGTATGTATGTATGTATGTATGTATGTATGTATGTATGTATGTATGTATGTATGTATGTATGTATGTATGTATGTATGTATGTATGTATGTATGTATGTATGTATGTATGTATGTATGTATGTATGTATGTATGTATGTATGTATGTATGTATGTATGTATGTATGTATATATGTGTGTGTGTGTATGTATGTATGTATGTATGTATGTATGTATGTATGTATGTATGTATGTATGTATGTATGATGTAGGTAGGTAGGTAGGTAGGTAGGTTACGGTATTTCCATCTCATTACGACATACTTTTTCTACGTTTTCCACGATTCGACTTTTGTTACAATATTTAACTGTATATTATTTAATTAAAATTATTTTATTTGTTCTTCTGTTATTTAGGCTGACCTCGTCAACCAGTTTTGTGTGGCAAACAATGGCGCCAACTGCAGAATGGACAGGACTGTGACCTGTACGATCAGAAAATCATAACTGGAGTGCACTGACATCAAACCCATTAGTCATTTCTATGTACCTTACAATGCTTTGTAAAAATATTTTTATGATTTTCTCAGAACAGTTTAATGGCAACACTGAAAGCGCCATTTCATTAGATAAGTTAATATAACTTCTTGAGTCCGACTGGGTGAGAGCATTTGTAGGTAGGTAGGTATAGGTAGATATACAGACAGACAGTGAGACATACATACAGACAGATTAGATAGATAATATTATATATATATATATATATATATATATATATATATATATATATATATACAATAAATGAAGATATTTCACATGTCGCACTATGGTTTTACAGTATTTTACTGAGAAACCAAATGTAAATAACACAGTGTTATCGCACTTTCAGAAATCGGAGTCTTTTTCTACCAATACAAATATATAGGACCTAGTTAACAGTGTCACGAGAATGTTTGTAAAGTTTATGTGACTTAATATTATTTAAGTTAATGTCTTATTCTCTTGTGAATTCACCGTTTAAGCTTTTTGCGACCTATCAGTAAAATAATTGTCATATCTTTATCATATTGTATTGATATACGTTTCAGTTGGTAGTTCTTTTATAAACCATTTTGGGGTTATTTAAAAGTTAATATTTAGTCAAAAAATATTTCGTTTTCTGTGACAGACACTTCGATAGAGAAGGAAACTTCAATATTACAGGTTTACATTACCTGGCTCTTGGAAATCAGCAGTTTGGAACCTAAAACGGAAAGTTCCCAATTTAGTCGAAAACAAAAGCCTGTTAAAACAAAAGTATTATCGACTTTCAGATTTTATAAGAAGCTGACAAGAGAAAGAACGGAGTTTTTCCGGCACTCAGCCATATTATTCTTGCCGAAGGAAATCCCTCAGATATAATGATTTGTATGCAGGTAAATTGAACAATGAAAGCACAGTCATTGAAGCCATACACGGAAATTACATTTATAATCATGCCAGCAGTACACTCCCGTCTAATCACGGTTATTCCGCCCATGTTTACTGCGAAAATAGTCTGGACCGAAATGGGTTCAGAACGAGTATAGTTTACACGTAGTTACATGTGATACACAGATAAATCCGTTGTCTTTATTTTATGTTAGCCCTCTGATCAGTGGGTATACTTTCTATGTTAATTATTCTTGTTTGGTCATAACATTTAACGTAAGTGGTTTTAGGATATTTTTGAATTTACTAAAATCTGCAAGCATTGTTCAACACTAACGGAAAGATTATGTGTGTATAACTTTCATGGACATATCTTGTATAAGCATGCTTTAAATTTTTTATTTATTTAAATTTTGATTAATGGAACAATGCTATCACTTGATATGTAGTCTAATGGCGATTGCCTGTGATAATTTAAAGTCAAGACTATTATTACACTGAGAATAAGTCTAATTTATGAAGCATTTCACACTTTAAAAAAGACAATACATATCGGAATTCGTATTTTTACATTAATAATGTAAGAAACGTAAACCAGAACTAGACATTACGGCTGGAGATATTAGTTGTTGGCATTGATTTTAAAAGTTGATGCAATAATCTTGTTCAATCAAGTTTTAGTTTCTTGTTAGATTTAAAGTATATGGAATATCATATTTATTCCGAAATTTCCCTTTTCGTCACTTATTAAGCAACACCTCGGTCTTTTCAGTTTCGCTGTGTTAATGCAGTGTGTCTCCACATTCTAAATGCAATACTTACTACTGGGTCCGTGGCGTGTTTTCATTACGGTTTGGCATTTAATGTTGATTATTATGCGCATCAGCTGTTCTTTATTCAGAGACGTTATGACACGGTTCTGTACGAGTCATGAAAGAAGAGAGCTAAATATATTTTGAGGACTGGGTCGACCAATGCAAGGGCAATAATAATTTGAGTATTGCAAACTTTCAAATTAACATCATCTAGATATCCAAGCACGCATGGTTTTTAATGTATCGTAAACATGTTTATATAGTTTCCAATTAATGTGTTTTGGATAATTATTCCCTTTTGCTGTTGGGAACAGTAATTTAATTAAAATAATGTGACGTTTTCTGTGAAATAATCCCACGGATAATGCTTCACTACGCAAAGTAACTCAATTAATACTGAAAGTATTATTTTCATTTTATTCCATTCTCTCTCTCTCTCTCTCTCTCTCTCTCTCTCTCTCTCTCTCTCTCTCTCTCTCTCTCTCTGTAGGTGTGGGTTTGTATGTCTGTGTGGTCTTCGTCCACGTGGTACAGAGATGATTTGTGGGACATGTAAAAAAATAGGGTTGATAGCTTTGAGACACTTTAATGCCTACATATATAAGAAGTAACTGTTCCAGACTCAGTGTCTGATGAGCTATTGTTCTCAGGGAACATAACTTTTCATAGGTTGATACTTGTATCTTATCCCAACAAAGAATACACCTGAATATGATTGAAAGAAAGGACAGCGGATAAGAAACATGATAGGAGAAATCCGATTGAATTAAAGGTCACTCATCATAACCTCAGTATTTGTCCTTTACCTTTCCGTAGCAACGAAACTTTCTGACAGTTTGTTTTGCATAAAATAGATTCTTGCCATAGTGTTATAGAACTGCGAAGCCGATTCTGCAGTTTAAAAAAGACATATTCCAATTTCTCTTCCGTCCTTTGGTACACCAACCTGGTACTGGATTGGGGCATACTACCTTGAACGACAATTGTAATGTTATCAAAGGAAACCAATGGGAACTTATTTCCATTCTGTCAGCTATAATTTGAGTAGATATAATGCAACTGCATATGTTATGGAGGCGATTCTTATTTACAGTCTATTCAACCAGCCTTTTTCTTAGTGTTTTCGTTTTGTCGAATATATTGATAAGAAACAGAAACATTAGAGAATTACAACAACACATTGATTAAACAGAAGTTGTTATTTTGGATTAAGTATATATTGATCCCAGCGTTGTTTGCTTTTCATGATTATGGGGTTAGATGAATGTACCAAACATGAATTGTTTGTTCTTTGGGTGTTGACTTTGAACTATCCTAAGTCTTGAGTGAGTAACATTGTACTATAAGTAACTGAGAGCTCCAAATAACTTTATTTAAGGTCCAGTTCATTGTTAGTGTGGTCCATGGTAAAACAAAGTCCATTACATTACTGTAACTTGCCGTATCCCTAAAAACGGGTATTGTATCTGTGGCACAGTCTGCGTCAATGTCACGTCGGTGCTTTGCTTTGGTGTTCGCTTGAACAGTGAGTTAATGAAACTGAAAAGCTGGGCTCGCATTTCATGACACAACTACTTATAAAGCGATATTAAATCTATTCGTTACGTCGACGTCAGGTAAACAGTTGTTTTTTTGCGCTACATATTTTTATTATATGATGTATATCTTTTGTTACAATAAGCGCAAAGGTTTTGCAATAAAAATTCAAATACATGGTGTTTCAAATATCTTTAGAAACGTGGTCAGATTGAGTTATATCTGGTTTCAAAAGTTTTAGTAATATAAGATTTACATACATAAGTATATTATGGACAGATGCAAGCACTGGCATACAAAGATAATTCATAAAGGATGGGTACAATGTGCTTTGCATGCCGCAGGATACATAACTCCGGGTATGTCACTAATAGAATCCGTCATCGGTGCATCGGAGTAAGATTAGACAAGTCCGTCAGAGGGCCAGACTTTTGAGTCATACACGATGGTTTGCCAAGCGAAATTTTGATTCCAGAAAAGAAATTTTCTTGTCGCTCACTGAACCAAAATGTAAGGGTTGAAGTTAAAACGGCATATTGTTGATACTGATGTAAGTTTGAAATTGCAAAACATTCCATCACCTGAAGACAGCGTGAAAAAGAATTTGAACTGAATTATTCAGCGTAAACGTTAAATAACGTTTCAAACACAGATTAGCCTGCAATGACCATCAACTGAATCGGCATAGTAATACAATTGTAAACGGGTCAAAATAGTATAAAGTCCTTTCTTATTAATAATTTAAATTCCCCACCAACACATAATGAATTATGCATGGATTCAGCTTTGATCTAGCATTGCTTTACCACTGACAAATTGGAAGGAGATGAATCTGTCATAAGTTCACGTTCTTTCTACTGGTAATTACAATCATGAAACCTTGCATTGCCATTGGTCAGTTTGAAACGGGGCCATTATAGCTCCAATCATAGCTCGCGTTAGAACATAAGTGTGTTGCAATTGATGTCTGTCTTGCTTTTGTGAAAGAAGGTTCAAACGGCGATGGTAATTAAAAATTATAAGCTGCTCTATGTATATTATGATCGAAGTAGACCGGATGTGACAGGATGGAGTAATGTGCGAAGTAGGATAAAACTATAATGCGGCCGTTTTTCGCTTTGTAAACCATAAACATAACCATATATGAATGTGCGACATACATTTACCTTTCCCCTACTACTGTTTGTGTCACAACCCCATGGTTTATAGGCAGAATTTAATAAAGTTTCGAGACATATTGATAAAAAAGATGGTTAAATATGTGCATGATTTAGATTTGTAACGTAGATTTAACAATCGTTAGTAATATCGGTATGATGTCATCAGTATGGCATGTCTAGCACTCGGGTATCGTGCCGCAGACATGTATCATGATGTCCCACCCAGGCACACTATCCTGACAGGAGCCCGACCAGTTCCAACACTAACCTATTAATGATGAGCGCTAAGCTGGGCAGCTCATAGAACCATTTTTTGCTTTAATCTTTGATATGACTTGGGCGGACTCTAACCATTACGAAAGGATAGATAGATAGATAGATAGATAGATAGATAGATAGATAGATAGATAGGTAGATAGGTAGGTAGGTAGGTAGGTAGATAGATAGATAGATAGATAGATAGATAGATAGATAGATAGATAGATAGATAGATAAGACAGATAGATAGATAGATGAAAAAGTACATCATTCATGCATACCACTCGAACGGTTCTACCAGAGTGCTTAGGACAATGAAGAAGAACATAATGAAATTAATTCCAACCCTTGTCCACGCTGATATCAGTATGTTAATATAAAGTTAAAGAAAGAGAATATATCCATATGTCTTTATTGGAATGAAAGAAGATGATGCCATTTTTATCACGTACTAATAGAGATAAAAGTATTTTCAGTTTTCGTTTCCTGGAGAGAATCACAAATTTGTTTTGTATTAGGGTGTTCTGAAAACAGCTGATATCTAATATATACATGCCATCTTAGCGTTTACAAACACTCCTAGAAATTGAATCATTTTTTAGGATATGATTGTACATTTTAATATATAGCCAGAACAACGTTCGACAGATTGTATACCAATGTTTGGAATAGAAGAGGCATCTGCAAACGGAGCAAACTAAAGGTCTACCGGGCAGTTGTGTTACCCACACTACTTTACGCATGCGAAACGTGAACGGTGTACCAACGCTACGCCAGCAAGCTGAACCATGTTTACACCACTCATCTCAGGAACATCCACAACATCAATCTGCAGGACATGATTCCAGACACTGAGGTTCTCGCCCAGACAAGTGTCCCAAGCATCCACAGCATCCTGGTGCAGTGCCAGCTATTCTGGGCGGGATATACGCATGCCAGACCACCGTCTGCCTAAGAGCTTCTTTCACGAGTTACAGTAAGGACAGCGATCCCATGGAGGTCTGAAGAAACGCTTCAAAAACAACCTGAAGGCTGCATTGAAAACATTCAATATAAACCCTGATTTCTGGGAGCAAACAGCAAACGATCGAGTCTCTTGGCGTTCCTCTGTGCACAGGGGCTCCAAGTTCTGCAAATTTAGCAGGACAGCAGCTGCAGAGCTGAAGAGGCATGCCAGAAAGGTACGTGTTGTCAAACCTCCTGAAGATGTCTCATTCATCCCCTGTCCCTTATTCAAACGAACACTCCGTGCAAGGATTGACCGCATCAGCCACCCTGCGCACGCACAGAACAGTACCAGCCCTTCCAACCCGCATATATATATATATATATATATATATATATATATATATATATATATATATATATATATATATATATATATATATATATAATTACTTAGAAGTATTACACTCATAGTTCCTTGCCTTATCCTCGTAGATGACTACAGTATGAATATACGTCCCCGTGTGTTTGTACTCCTTTATCCTTTACCAATTTAAAAGACGAAATGCACAAATGAGATAAAGGCTGCCCAGAACGTAGTTAGTTCATTCATTCATTTATAAGTTCAAACCTGGTTATGCCCAAATGGGACACTAACACCGTTATCATCTGCGCCTTAAATTCAAAACGGAAGATTTTGGTGTCAAAGACGATCTGTTCAATAATCATTTCTAGTTCCTCGACGAGTCAATTTCAGCGAATTGTGGTATGCATGACTACACATTTATATGTGTAAAAAAGAAAAGATTACTACGTCTGCTCCCGATTTATACAATGTCAAATCAAGCAAAGGAAACGAATGCCAACTAACAATTTGCCTTTCATGTGGATTTTACAGGCAGTGTAATTACTATCTATATGTGATCGAAGGATATAATGCTTAACTTTCAGCATGATGGTAATTTAATGAATTTTCTGGCAGTTACCGAAAAGGATAGACTAAATCGCAATGTTGTCTGAGAAAATCGATTTGCCCACAGTATATGCAATATGGTATCGTAATATTATGGTAAATCCGTAAGCATTAAAGGCGCATAACATGCCAGTGTTAGGGCCACTCTGGTCCCATTCAGATTATAAACTATAAATCAAAGAATAGGCAAAGTTCTGTGCACTTTTAATGAACTAAATATTTATGTTATTGAAATCGGTAGAAGGTTATAACAAACGTGGAGACATAGTCAGACTAAAAAAAGAAAGATAATATAAATTATATCTGATCAAAAAAAAACTCAGAGGGAGCACTTACTCCCCTAATTATATGATCATGCTGATGATGTGTAGCCAAAAGCTGAAGTTATTGAAACATACCTAGTTACTATTTACATTTATATATAGGCCCATTCACAAAATGAAAACATTGTACCATTCATGTACAGCTACGTTCCAAATATTATCTGATAAGTTCAATCCATTAGCTGTCAGACCAGTGTTTCACATCTTCTCTTGCTCCACTTACAAACGTGTATATATTCTGGCTTACTATTGTGGCATACCATTCAGGCCACTACGACATGGCATTTACATTTGATGCACTAATTTAATTTTAATTAATCTGTTCAATTTAATTTATTCAGCATCTATCCTATCTAATGGCTGTGAAAAGATTGTATATAAAATTTCTAATGGATTCCATGATGCTTTTAAGGAAGCACTCAGCTGTTGTATAGTTTCAAAAATTACGTGATTATCCCAAATTAGAATGCAGACGTGTCTCTTAATATGATATATATATATATATATATATATATATATATATATATATATATATATACACAACTTTTTTCATGTTCAGAGGACGGTCATTTCGTCTAAAGAACTATTCAGCCTCAGAATTACAACAGCATTGATATGTCATTTTTATGTCAAACTCATCTTGGAAACTCTGTTCAAACCTCCATGTAACTGGAACTGATTACCGATCTTGAATCCAGACAAAAGCTATAACGACACAGTTTATATTAAGCACACGTTCGTCCGACCTATATAACCAAAGGCAATCATGGACAGTTTTGAGAAGTTTTTCCGTCTGCTTGTTCTACAACGGAGATATAGATATAATAATAATTATAATATAATAAAACCTAAAATGACCGCAAGGTTTCTGACTTGCAAGACGTTCCAGTATCCGGCCAAAACTGATGCATACTACGTTTTCCTTATTAATTTCAAAAGGGTCTTATGTGTTTGCGCGCGCGCGCGCGCGTGTGTGTGTGTGTGTGTGTGTGTAATTTGGATTTTAACGTAGCTTTAACAATGGTACAGTCATGTCGCTAGATAGCCTGCAGTGTGATGCTTAAAAATAAGTCTAGCACTGAGGCAACATGCCCAGGTTTGTAGCATCATGTCCCACCCAGTCTCATTATCTTGACACCAAGTAGACCAGTTCTACCATTAACCTATTCATGATGAGCACCAATCGAGGCAACGGTTAGTACCAAATATATATATATATATATATATATATATATATATATATATATATATATATATATATATATATATATATATATATATATATAACACCAATACGTACAATTGAAAGACAACTACAGTGGAATATCAACTAGATGTAAAATTGTGTCAATGCCATCAGTTATAAATGTTCAAAGTCAAACACTGTATGTATGAATTTATTTTAGTTACGAAGGCTCCTAGATGAAACCAAATTTCACGCTGGACTGAACACCATTACCACATAAATAACTTGAAAGCTAAATGCTTAAATGGATGTACATACAGTAGCAGGTAGAGAACACAGCCTAGGGTGATCATGGAAGAGTCATATTCAATTTATATAATACTTTTATTTTTGTTAATGTTTATTGTTAACAAAGATTGTCATATTTGAAAATGCTGACCCAATTCATCATCAGGGAATGCTACTCGCTTTGAGAGCATGTAAGAAATAGCATGTGAAAACCTCATGGCTAAAGTGAATCAACCACCTCTATCACTTTGTAGAAAAATGCTTTCCGCACAGTGTGCTGTCAGAACAAGCTCAAAACTAGGAATCCTGCTTTTTAAATACAAAACAATACACAAAAAAAAACAAACAAATAACATACCTTCATTTGGCATTAGAATATCATCCAGCCTAGACAGTTCAAAAATGGATCATTCTAAAATTCAAACAACATGTGGTTCCGAAACACCTCCCTGGTTACTTAAGTAACAAGACATACTTTTTACGCTACACGATGGAAACAAATCATAGACAATCCATCTTAACCAATACGTATCAAAAACGTTTTGCCGATTCTAAATACAACACAAGAATTTATTCTGATGGTTCAAAGGATGAAGACACGGCTGATGCAACCTACGTTAGTGAAGAGCACACAATACACAAGTTCGTTTACCAAATGGTACATCAATTTTGTTCAGCGTAAATCAGAACAATAGACCTTGTTCAGCAATATATGGAAAGCAAACACATCTTAAACAGCGTTGTCTTGTCCGACTCATTTGTAGTACTTAGTCACTAAACAACAGAAAACTTATTTAAAAAACGCATTACTATCCAATATTCTTAACACATAATGAGCAGAGTACCTCCCACAATATAGTGTAATGTTGGTTACCCAGCCATATCGGTATTAATGGTAATTAAAAAACAGATCGCTCTTCTAAATTGACCTTATCCGTAGAATCATCTGATTTTAAAATATCATATACTGATTTTAAACCTCTTATCAAAGAGTATATACGTCAAAAGTGACAGGCGTCATGTAATGATGCAGTATGCATCATGGAATGAGTCAGTGAATACCAAAACTTAATTCAATCAAGCCATCCTTAGAACAATGGACGGAACCATTTGAATGAAAGATGTAGTCATTGAATTAATTATAACTGGTCATAGTTGTATAACCCATTCCCATATGGTAAATGGCGATGATCCACCAAAGTGCGTTTCTTGGAATGGACCATTCACTGTTAAACACTTTATGACAGTGTTTCTACTTCCTACTCAGTGCATTCAGTATTACAATGTGCATGACATGAATTAATTTTTGGATACAAGAAACGTCTCTTGCATTCATAAAATTTATAAAGAAGTAAACATTTGTTCTAAAATAAAACTTATATACTATCACCTTGAGCATTGAATGTAATCAATCCGTTTTCATCGTAATCTCCATTGACATGCACCATTTACATTCATTGCTGATTGGAAAGCTCTATATATTATTCTTCCATCTTATCGTTTAGCTTTTAACCGTCTTATTTCCTTATCAATGGTCGAAATGAAGTCTTTTATCACTTTTAAATAATCCTATATATAACCTTTTTTATGGCGCTAAATAACCTATACTTTGCTGATGAACCGTAACATTACAATCACTGAATCAAACAACCCATTAGTTGCTTACGTCAATGCCATGCGCGCAATACAATAAAGGCGAGGGCAAAATTATATCGTTACACATAATAAACGAATCCTATTAGCCTGTAATGTTAATCAATCGAATGTATCATGTAATGCTTATACTACATTTATGTTCCATTCATGTATCCGTGTTTCAAATTCAGAGCCATTAATGCCTGTACTAGGTAATTACTATATATCAGATAACGTTTCCTCTATGTACGATCAAATGCAGTTTATCAGATGTATTAATCTGATGTGCTCTGGAGACAAGGTAGGATTGTCAGCTTAATCGAGAAGACGATATTAAGATTTCTCTTTACGTATATCCGTCTTAGTGACGAAAAAAGGAAAAATATCTTTACGTTTAATCTTTTGTGCTAGGAACTTTGCTGATAAACACTTTTTCAATACAAAGATAAAACTATATTTAGAATAAAACACACGTGTTATCTAATATGCAAGCGGAATTCAAAACTTGTTCCGAACCAATAATCATTTTCTACATCAGAAATAGCTATTACAAAACTATTTAAACCAATCTATTAAAGAGAATATGTACAGCTTACAACGACTTCTCCAAGTCATTAACATCTCAATGTGGATCAGTGTTATTCTTCGAGATGCTTACTCTCATGATATGTCGTACGTTTTACAACAAATATATTTGTACTTCAATACCAATTTACAATTGAAAACTGAGATGTTTGGACCTGAAACCAATAATAAGGGACGAATAGGTAAAATACATAAAAAGGACCTACCTCATAAAACCTTTTGTAAATGACCGATACAAAATTGAGCTGACAAATATTTGACTTATATGTAACATTAAGTATAAGATTCATTACTTAATACAGATAAACCGTTGCTTATTTTGTAAAACAACCTATTGTATTTGGTGATGTTTCAATTAATTGAGTAATTATTCTACGAGATGAAGGTTGACAACAGAGAAAACAAATAAACTTATATATATATATATAACATTCATCTCGCAACTATAATTGAAATTAAAACCCTATCACTCGTCTTTCGAACGATCAAACGACGGCCTATCTCATCATCTGGCTTAGTGTGATATATTTTCCTTATGTCCTGTGTTCATACGCATCTGTATTATCTTTGTCTGGACTGGTAATCAAATTCCCTCCAGTCTGCCTCCGTTCATCCTTTTCGTTGTCTCTCAGAGACTCGGACCAACTGCACTAGTGCATTTCCCTCTGTCTCCTACAGTTATTCTGGTACCTAAAACCTTCCACATGGACATTAGCATAGCATATTTCCCTAGTTATCTAAACCTACACTAAACAACAATCTCATCAGATAAGCCATTACCATATTTGGTCACGAATTTGCGCACATCAAAATACCGATTCTTTCTGTTATTTTTACATGGTATATAGAGATTCTCAATCTTATTATACAGAATAGTATCATATAATCAGACGCATTTCTGTACATTGCACTTCTACAAAGTGTACACAGATATCCACATATATATTCGGCTAATATATACTTAAACTTGATACTTCTACAAGTATACACAAATAGTAAAATCCCTATTAACTAATGTTGCACACTGCAACCACTATACAAAGTTAAAATTCAAGTCAACATTTGCAAATCCTGAACATCAAATGAATAAATGCATTAGGTTACTACGAATTAACCAAATAACGAATTACAATGTTAATTCTTTACATAAATATTGCCCATATCTCAAAATACGCATATATATCAAACACTACGAATAGATCAAACCCTACGAATTGTAATTATACGTACTAAAGTATACATCCTGCAATAATTAAATTACAACTACTTTGCCGCAGTATATCACAACAATCGCGCAAATAGGTACTGACCTGTATTGAGGCTCCTCGTAATTCCCAGAATAACAAATTTTCCGCCAATTTCGAATTACGTCGCTAGTTATGTAACTGGCTTTGCCCAAATTACGGCGCTAGCCACTAGATTTATGGCTATGTCAAATAACTGGCTTGGCACCTCATTGTTTGCAGAACTAAACTTCGTACATATTTACGGCGCGAAATTGTTAGGCTCAGGATCTAGCATATACATTTTGCAATCTGGTTATTTCTTACAACATGACAGCGATCTTCGGGCGAGGTGAAAGATAAAACGATCAATAGGGCATGCAACGTAAACATGTGCGATTGGATTAAAAGGCTTTGACTATAAGGATTGCATGATTCAAATTAAAGTTAACTACAATAATTCAGAAATGTATTTGCAATACAGAATATAGTTTGTTATTGATTTCATGATGATTTACAACATACATTACCGCACATCGTTCAAATATTCCCAAATTTTGTTGGTAATCCTTGTAACAGAATTGTTACCGAGTGGTTGGTGGATTAAATGAACACAAACACAATATGTGAAAGATGATGTAAATTTATGAAATAAATTATTAATGAAAAATAATGATGTCTCAATACAATAACTCATGCGTTCAACCCACGATCACACTTCACAACCATTCACAATTTAAAAATAAATTAAATATTAATACAGAACAAACACAGATCCAAGAAACCTCCTGCACTACACAAATGTTTCAAATAAAATAGAACCTTTACAAAAGTTATATTATCGTACGTATAAATTGCGATAACAAATACAAACATCAAACTATATTATCGCACGTATGGATTGCGACAACAAGTACAAACATCTACATGTATTAAATAAAGTTACTAACTGTTATTGAGATTCATGTAATTCCTTGGAATACTACCAAGATTCAAAGTAACTCTGTGTAAATATATCAATGTATTCAACTGTAACCACAATTGAAACAAACAAATGCGTCTCGACCCTGTACAACCGTACGATTCACCAACTGTTGAATCGCCGCACAGCTTCTCCGAATACCTAGGGTTGACCCAATACTTTTATCGGCCGCTTGCCCTTCACGGATCCACTACAGTTATACGTACATACAGCATACAGCACCTACTAGAACCACCGGTCCCAAACACTTAGATGCTACCCGGGACGTTTACACCTCTAGACAGCTCGGACATTTAGACTTCTAGATAGTTCCGGATATTTACACATCTCGACAGATATCCTCAGACATCATGACTTACTGTTCACGCCAGATACAAACGTAGACGGACAGACAATCTGACAGACAGTCAGATACCTCAATTTTATCGCACAATCAAATGGCACAATTAAACAGCATAATCACGGCACAACCAATCACATTCAGCCCTTTTGCTGGAGCAATCAATCGCATTAAGCTACAATAAAGAAACCAGACTAATAATAGTTGTTTCTAAAACAATTTAAAATTTAGATTACGCTATTGCATTTAAGATCCAATAGTGACTAGTAATTCCAAATATTCAACGGTTTAAATCTGCATTGTAATAAAGGCATCATTACATGAAATGATAAACTGAATAAAATTCACTGTAAATAAAACGAAATATAAATTTAACACTCACACCTTTGGCTGGAGAAAGAATGACGAGCTATCTCTCCTTTGACAAGATCTTTTTGACTCGTAATCTTTTTAGAAATATTCTGCCTTATATGTCCCCAAATAGGTGACTAGAATTCAGGGCAAAATTCCCGTGCACCCCGTGATTATAATGTTCCTGACTCCAAGTGATTTCTAGTTAGGCACATGCAAGTCGCTCAACGTCGCTTATCTTGAAAACCACTTATTCACCCCAGGTAACGCATGTACGAAGAAACAAAAAAGGTGAAATTGGTTTGTAATTTTCGCCTAATTCTGTGACAGTAATCCTAATTTTGTTTATTTTATTTTTCTATTTGATCATCTTAAAATAATAGAATAAGCATGTTATTATTTGTGACTGTCAGAGTCCTATCAGACATATACGTAAACCACATATGTTGTAAAAGTTGAGCGTCGCTAAAATTCATTTAAATTTACTAACATCTATACCACAAATAATGGTCACCAAACGCATTTTTATTTTTAATACCTGTTATATTTCTGTGTTAAAATTTCCAAACTGTAGTCATCAATATTTAATCCAGGTTGTTACACGTCGATAATACCTACATTAGTTATAACCAAGCATATTTCCATTTTGTAGGATTCTTATAAAACTTTTCGAAATATTACCTTCTTAAGATGGGTTTAGTCGTTAATTAACAAATACACCATCATTATTCTCCACACTTAATTACTGTTGATCTCTCAAAGTCATACGTTAGACGATGTAATATCCATAATAATCACGGTGATTACCTGTTTCTGTCAAATAATATAACAGAATGCTGAGGTGATATCATGTCATTCGTTTGATAATGGTAGAATGTGCGTCATTTTAACTCAAATTAAACCAGGAAATGATAAATTATTTAACAATGTCGCCTAATTGTTAATGTTGTCATGAATCATTTAATCCATGCCTTCAATTCAAAGGCATTTCTAACTAATGAACATTATCCAGTGCATCAATTAAGGTGATAATTGTATACATTTTAGGACCCGAAAATGTCACAACAGATACTGAAACGTACTCGGGTCAGCATCGTAGTGTACTAATAGTTCCCGTGAAACCTACCATAACATAATATATCCTTCGTACTCATTACTTTCATTGAGTGTACTGCAAAAGCACATAATAACATTAAAAAATAAAGTACGCAATTTTGGCAATGTTTTACCAAAACAATCTTTTCTGTATTGATTTATCTGTGCTATTATCCTAAACCGGCAACAAATCTTCATATCTATTCATACTCTTTAAAGCTCTCATCGACTGTATGCAACACATCTCGGGCGAGATAATATTTGCTATTAATGTTTACCTCTTGTCACTTTAATTTTTGACTAATGGTAACCCATTCAGTACCACTATCCAGTTTTACTTGTTTTTTGGATTGACATATTTGCCAGATCATACAGATTCCAAACTAATAATGCCATTCATCTCATGTCATAAGTCTAGTTTTTCCTTTTAAACGATTTCTGATGCTTTGATTAAAAGACACAGAATTTTCAGACTTTGAGCATTCTATATGTGTTTAAATATTTAAATTTATTTTGAAGAAATACTGTACTCTTTACGCTAATTATATATATATATATATATATATATATATATATATATATATATATATATATATATATATATATATATATATATATATAACAAATCTAAGACGTTTCACACTTTTAACCATCATCATCATACAGATTTCGAACATTTATTTAGTTAGGAATGAAACACATACAACACACATCATATGCTGGTTAACTGAATATTCATATTTACAAGCCAGCGCTATTCTCTTGTAATTGTGGCAGAATGTTTTAGAATTTGTTTGGAGTAAATTTTCAATACTCTAATTTCATCTTATATGTTCATTTTATAACTTAGAGAATATAATTATTTGTTACGTTAGACAAAATTTGTTGCTTTATAAATTTATGTTACTTAAATTGAAGACCAAAGGTTCGTAACATATCGATGTCAAAATCAGATCCATCCATTAAAGAAATAAATTGAAAAATTGTTTCCAATTGTTCATGTAATATTTCAAATAAAAGTGTCAGTATCTATTAGTACCGGTTAGATTGCTTCACAATACAGCCTATATTAAAACGACTTAATTGTTATATGTACAACTATATTATTTTAGCTACTTGTATATAATTTTGTCTAACGTTTTGTAAATTCTATTATGGTTGTTAAATGTAGCAATTATTTATCGGTAGATTTCGTATTTATATTGGATTATCTTAAGATATTAATTAATGTAAAATATCGTAGAATCTATATATAGATGCGTAGGTATGTGCTCACAGCTGCTGACGAAGAAACTATTAGCAAATATGTTTACGAGATTCTGGCGTCCCATTAGACATGTCGATCTGTATGTATCTTCGAATATAACATTCAGTCTTTTCGGATAAGTTAAATCACATGAATAGGTACTTTAAAAAATTAAATCGCGTAGGTTTATGTCACGTGAGGTATACTGAGACAAATAGTTATGATAGACTACTGAAGGAATATCTATAAAAAGATACACTTGAATAATCAGATTCACTTCTATTGTGAACTCAATCTTATCTATTGTGCACATTCTGAATTTGTATTAACTAGAATGACATTTTATAGAAAGGTATTTGGAATATTTTGTTTCTGTTTTGGTCCATCTATTCTGAAAGAGTTTCAAAACTTTAATCATGGTGTGTCAAGTTGTGTGCTACATATTCTGCAATGCTTTCATTTTTTGTCTTATATAGTCTGTTGTCAGACCAAGTTAACCCTTTCCACATACATATTAATAATTGCACTACAGTAATTAAGCCACTCCCTTAACGAGAATCAAGATAAAATGGTATACATACAAACATAGGAAATTTTGACTTGGGCCAGTGGTTTGAATTCACATGTACATCTGTAATGCATTGGGAAAATTGAATTAAATTTTTATTTATGATTCAGATTATCTAAACAATATTGACTGCATACGCTCTCTCATATTCTCTGTTATTGTTTAGTTGTGGTTTCTAATATGCGATCTGTAGAAAACTGATTATTCACGTTTGTTTTCCTTAAGTGCGCATCTCAAATTACCAACATGGAGTGAAGCAATTGCACAGCATACATGCAAAATATACTTGTCACTTTACACTTTTCGTGCGTATGTGTTTTGATTTAACAATAGTTTTAGGAGACGCTGAAAGCTAGGAACACATTTATTAAGCAGTACACAGAAGTTTACTTGAACATACTGCGCTATAACAACATCTGACGATATAGCATACGCTTCAAAATAGTAAGAAATATATGAATATTGCTTTATCTAAATGTATACATTATAATATTTGGTTTTCCCTTTTGCAAGCACAATATCAAATATATAGTTATATAGAGTTTACACTAATGCGATGCACGTTAAACGAAGTCTTTTGTGGTACAAAGTAAATAATTAAAATTATAGGTGTATGTATGTCATTTTAAATGATTCATACAACGAATCGGATAATACAAACATCACATAAAAAATCATGATTGTGACATTTCCCATAAATATATTTAATGCTCGTCTAAATTTAAATCCCTCCTTTATAAGAATATGCGATCATCTAGTAAATGCAATATGAGGATGTTTGTTATTTGAATATTTGCTATCTGTTAGATTACCCATTACACGATACACCTGATTTTGATGATATTTTCATACTTATACCATTGTTTTATTTTGGAATTATCCATTTTGTTGGAAATATGTTAGCATTGTTTAAATTGTTACACTTTATGAATATCGAACTCTTTAGCATTCGTGTAATGTTTCAGTATCTTATCACTGTACAAATTAAACAACATTATACTGAGAGCCTGAAGAGCAAGCAAACGTATATATACATTTTATAATTCTTTGAATTTCAAACGCTATGTCTATGCACCGAGACTCATTAAATTAACACCAGCTGCGTTAAAGGACTTCAAGTTGTTACAAACCGTAACCAATCCTATCAATACTTTCATTCCTTTAAATTAACGAAGAAAGTATTTGAAAAGAACGAAAAATACATTTGCATAAGGAATCACGCAGAGAACTCTCCCGTTGTGGATAATTATCGCGACGCATTGATCAACGCACCTGTACTGTGCTGGTAACAGTGGCTCAATGAACTTTAAAGAAACAGCTTTCTGTTTGATGATTAGGTTTCATATCTCTGCATTTATTACAAAATTGCAGAAATTTAAATAAGAATCAATTATTATTCGTGACGTTTAACACAATAACTCTATAGTTCTTTTCAAAACTCATTGATTATATGTTAAAGGTATTTCCACTATAACAAATCGTATCGTATTTCAGTCAATTACATTTAGGTTTGATATTTCCTGAAAAAAAACGCCGTGCTTTAAACATAGGTGCTTTCTTCTAAACGCAAGGCACTGTTTTAGTCTTCGAATCCGACAACTCCTTCTGTCCACATTCAGACACAGCAAGTTAAAGAAATCTTAGATAAAATTACAGATTGAAAGTGCTTTTGTTCTTACCAATTCAAGTAATAATTGTTACTATAGTAATAATACAGATCTTCCTACGTGTCAATAGACTCCTAACGCTTATTTATGAAATACGTTAAGCGTCTTCAAGAAATGACTAAAAGCAATGTTCTAACACCAATGAGAAGATTTCAAATAGATGTTGTAAATAATATTCAAACCTCTGATCAGTTAACTCAAGAGTGAACAATTCCTAAAACGTTCCCCCATTGAAGACTTTTAATCTAATTATGATTGTAACATGTTGAATTCAAAGCACTCATGTTCACATTCAAGTCAGTTAGGTATGTGTTGAGCCTAAAACAGTCCCCGGAAGTATGGGCGGTTATGGATACAATGTAGGTTCACGCTTGCGCATTTATTGGTACTCTAAAGACGATCCAAGCAGATGAGTCTTTAATTTCTTAATTTATGCAGTTGATAAAGAGATGAATGTTGATTGGAATGGCTTCTGCTTTATCACCATTCGCCTACAATTATTACTGTATCTCTTGAGTTCTTTTCAAAAATGCATCTCTCAGTATATATTAAAGAGAGAGCTCGTTCAACGACAAAACCATTTTGAACACAAAATCATAGATTAATTGGCGTTGAATGTTTGTCAAATACATACACTATTTGCATCCTTTCGATTATTTATGACGTGGACCGTAGCAGTCTGTTTCGTGAATGTCATATACATGGCAGAGACGTTGCCGTAACTTGTAATGCAATATTGTGTCAAATGATGCCGATATGTCACGAAAGGCAAATATTGTAATCCTTTCTACTTTCCAAAGCAGGGAGAATGTCTCTGCTACTGTACGAATGACGTATTTGGCACTTTGCCGAATATAATATGTGGACTGTAGAACGTAAAACAGACGATATTTCCTGGGACATGACAACACTTTATGAAGATTTCCCGCATGGCGGTGAGATTAGAAATATAGCGACAGGTGATTTACATCGTTAGGGTCAAGAGTAATTATCGAAAATGCTGCTTTATATTGGCAGTTTTTAACACCGACGGGAATTCACCAGCTGAAAAAGGAATAATACAAACACTGGTTAGTGAAGCTAACATTGCATCTAACCACTCAAGAAACCATGATCTGGAAATCGGAATAAAATTAGCTAATGCAAGAGTCGCATAAATGATATTTACTCGCATATATGCATATGTAGGTAACATTACATTACATCTAAAAAAACATAACACGAACTTATTCAGTATATTAACTAATAGATGGCGCATAGAATCATACAATATACAGTATATGGCATTAACAAACAAGCATGGTAAGCAAGGAATAATTTGAGAAGAATGTTGTTAAATAACTAGACCGCTTATCCAGATTTTGTTATAGAATACAAAATGTATTACCAAATATATCTAACGTAATTTACTACCTCATCATATTGAAACACTTCTCTCCTCAATAGTCTATCATAAACCTGAACGTTCTGTAATTGTAGTGGAGATACATAAAACACGTACAACTAGTTTATTACATAAATCTATGAGCATACCGAATCATTACCGGGTATAATCACCTTAGTGTATGTTCGAGTAAAGTATGTTCGAAATAGTGTATCTTAGAAGGGGTGTAGGTTCGAGGAACTATACGTTTTTGTTCTCCATTGGTCTTAGAGTTTGGTTCGACCAAGCTGTCAAAACCGAAACTAACTGTTGCAGCTTATGTAACGGGACGGGTGCTCAAGTTATGTACAAGAGTCAGTGCAAACGAAACATTTATAAAACGCAAATTACAATTGTACTAAACATGTTGAGTTATACAAAATCACAACAAAAGTTATGTTTATAGGAGTTATCATTTGAAAGAAACCTTCCAAATGTGTGTTCTGCTTTTGTTTGGTACATATATGATGAGAGTGTTTGTTGAAACGTTTCTAGATGAAATTAAAGTTCTAAATTTACAATTCGATTTGCCAAGCATTGCTTGCATTCCCATTAAGACAAAGACAGTCGCTCTATGACGAATGTAATCCACAGTACACGTGCAGCTGACAATGCTGTGAAAATGAGGTGAATTGTTATCGATAAGGGGGCAGGGTCCAGTTTTTATGTACAAGTTTAATGTCGCATGCACCTGCCTAATATAAAAATTCATTAAAAATATAATACGCGAGTGAGATCAAAAAGGTACATATTTCTGTACAGGTATTATGTAGCGCAACATAATCATATCACACACTTGACCTGACAAGTCTACTGAAGTTCTTAGAATAAAATGTTTATGTACCCCAACCCTTATTTTATACATGCATTTTTCACATCCGAAGGCCATTTTTGACAGCATGTGGTGCTCAGGGTGCAAACGCAAGGCCTTTTCCTAGATAAAAATTTTGAAAAACATTGTCTACTAAATAGCTTGATGCAATTCATAATAGTTGTCATCCAAGCCGTTTTTGAGATATTCTACTTGCCTTGAACCCACGTGTCTACTGCTATGGGAGGCTAGCTCTTCTTCCTAGCCGACTATTGGTGTTTCACAATCAACATACTGCAGAGTAACTATGGAAAGTGTACATGTCTGACATCAATTTCAAGAACAACACAAGCCGGAAACACCTAGTTCACAAATTTATCCATATCTTTAATTATTACACAATAGTAGCTCAAAAACTCACACCATACCCTTAAGTTAAGAAATTTGCCAGAGGCCAATTTACGAAACTGGACCCTGCCACCTAAGAAGCATTTTAGTAAAGAGTTTTAAGATTCTAAATTTGAGTAAACATACACTGGGTTGCTAATAATATTCGTTATACATAATGATTCAACAGTATTTAATTTTTACAAAATAGTACATATTCTTGAGTTTTGTGTAAGTAATGGGATAGTTTGTAAAGCAAGTATAAAAAAGAAATCGCTGGGCTAGCACATACGTCTAGCTTAGGAATTATATTGCATCCGACATAGCATATATTTATATAAAACTAACACACAGTGATACGTTATTGCATGCTAAAGCAAAACCATACAGTAATTAAACTACACAAAATGACACCATGGGATAGTCATACACATGTTTATGTTTCGTCATTTGATATATGTGCAGGGCGATATCTTATAAATAAAAAAACACTTACTTCTATTTCACTGCAAATATTATCCTGGTGACATCATTATAACTTCTAAGTTATGTGAGTTGAGATGTTAGACAATTGGCATCAACTGGGTATATCCGAAAGTATTGCAAATCATGTGAGGTAAAATTACTGACCCGCTTTAGTACTTTTATGCCAATTAAATGTAAGAGTAATAATTTCACCGTTTCTTTAAACCAATCAATCTCTCTGGTAAGGGTTTCGCTTTTGTAGCGACATAGCACATGTATCCCAGTTTCAACTACTTTTATCAGAGTAATAAATATGATACTTTTGTGGGATAATTGGGTCTGCTGACATAGCCAGTATGCCACCATGAGATAACAATGTTATACGTTCAGAATAATTTTTCATCATCACAAGAATTAAGTTATCTAAATATCTGCAGGGTGTAAGTTTTTATATCGTTCTAATGTACAGCACAAAATTTAAAAACATCATAGTTGCGGGTTTTTTGAGCAGATATTTAAAAAGGACATGAACATTTTTCCATTGGATATATTTTGCAAACTTATCAAAAAAACAAAGCATAAAGTAAAGATATGTTTCTATAAATATTGTCGCCACGAAGGAAGCGAATATTGCATTTAGCTTCAGTAACCCTAATGTTAAACCAAATGTCTGAGACTTGGTGAATGTGTGAAAATATAATAAATTGTCTGTTTGTTTCGCTAGTAATCTTTGTACCTAACATCAGGCAAAGTAGACTATGGTCAACGTCCGGCTATCGTCTTAGAAACCTCTGTATTTTCAATCCAAGGATAAATATTAGTGGTTGCAAATGTATTTAATTGGGCATTTTACTTGCTCTTCTGTTTCAGATCAGCTACCGTTGCAAACTATTAGCTGTTTCCGCTGACTTACTTGAGTTCAAGGATCAGTTGAAGGCAGAAGTTCCCCTACAAGAGACTGATGATCCATAAGTGGGATCCTGCACTTCTTAAGGAAAGCAGAGCCCGTCGTGACCGACACTGACCCATCCTATCGGAACTGTAGGAAAGTCAGTGGACAAAGCAGGTACTTCCTTTATTCTACTGATTTTAGTGTATATACGTAGGTTCTATGTTTTATATTTTACGTGAACAATTGAAGCTTGTAATAACGGTTTTACCGTTTTAGTCAGGTTAAAGCCCCAAATAGATGCAATGTTTTCACAGAATCAACACCTTTGTGAATGTGAAATCAATGTTCGACATAATATCTCCGAGGTAGTTAGCACTGCGTAATATCTCCCCGTCGGTGATGACGTTCCGTATCAGATAGCATTATACCACGATTAGAGCTAACTGCTTCAGTTCATAGAGCCAACACAGGACACTAGCCATTCTATTTCATTGCTGCTTTATGCAGATAATTGTGTTTATATCACTGTGAGAAATGTATCCACTTCCTCTCATAAGTTTTCAAATATGATTGCTTTTTCTCTTATGTAATTATTTCAGCCACATATAATAATAGTTACTATGCTCAACATAACGTGTAACGAGAGTCTCAAAGCACCATACTGGTTATGCTGATTGTGAGAGAGCCACATTAACGATTATTGAATAGGCTTGGTTTGATCTCGATCTCGTTGATATGAAGAGGTAAGAGGTGAAATGCAGTCGAACACATGAAGTATCTCTTCTATCGATTCTGTTAAAGAAGGTTTATCAAGCTGAGGCGCCAAGAGGTCTCAAGCGATTGTCTCCACAGATCACTTGAAGGTCTCATTCTTGGTCACATGAGTTCGATGTTCAGCTCTACAAACGTGTGCATTTGAGAAGGCTTGAGATAGCTATTATGCGCTGAAAAATGTTAAAAACACAAAGCAAAATCCAAGCTGAAACAGCGAGGCAACATTAGGCATGTAGCTAAAGCCACCAGAAGGAATCTCATACATTATTTGTGACTGCTGAACTGTGCGTAGCACGAAATATCTGAAATGAAACATGATGTCTATATACAATACTTTAAACTTACTAGCATATATGGGTCAAGCTAAAGTGCTTGCGTGCTTCGTTACATTGCAGTTTTTACAAACAAACCTCGATTCCTACATGGGTAAACCGCAATTATGATAGGAACCAACAATTTCATGTTCTTGGACACGAGATGGATACGATTTGATATTTAATTGCAGACGTCAAAGCTGCAAAATATACTGCCCTGGTTTATTGCAACAACAAAAACATCATATTGTATCATTATATTGTTTTAAACATTAATATCTTTCTTCAAATTAAGGAAACTAATATACCTTAGTTCACAAGAAACGCGCAGAAAAAAATATACAGGTAAAACTAGGGAACTCTACTGATGGGCCAATCTTGTCATATTTCAAGAGCAATACGGACCTGTTCAGAGTTTTGAAACCACACCGTGCACATTTGGTAATTCTAATGTCCTTATCAATAATCTTGATTTGTGTTTAGCGCACCGTTCTCTAAGCTTTTATTTGTCACCATTGTTATATGCAGAATGCTTCAGGAATGGCTGGAACCTGAATCCTACGATTTGACATTTGAACCGTGCTTAACAGTGAATAGGTGCTCCCTTTTAACTATGGCGTTAACTTGAAAGTTGAAGCAGCATAACATCATCTATACGGTTTGATAACGCATTTCGTTCTGTTTGTATGAGCCGCGTGGGACGTACTAATATTTTTACTCATTTCGGATATTAAATATGAGTGCTTAGAGGTTTTGTATAAATAATACACTTTAATTGATTCCAGAGATTGCAGATCAAAGTTTTATTTGATACATTTCTACTACTTAATGCAACTACACGCAACGTCAACAATGGCACTAAATGAATTCAGAAGGGAAAATCTATATATTAACTGCTTTAAGCGCCATTCTCCAAAAATCTGTTTCATGTTTTGCGTGATGTCTTTCAACATTGGAATTAAACTTCATCTGGTACATTGCACTAAAAATGCCATACCGCTAAACAACAGATATAATTAAATTTAGGTAAAACGCAGACCTCAGAGATTAGTCGAGATGAAAAGAATTGTTTTAGATAGCAAAAAAAATATTATATATTGTATATTTAATATTGAATCCTTATAAATTAAACATCTACTGAAATTAATGACGATTGCAGGGTAAGACCAGTTTATAGCCGCATTGTCTTTCACCTGCTAAGGGTTTGAAAATATTGTAGTGGACGGGGCCAAATTAAGTTAATGTAATAGATCATATCTACAATGTAAACTCACAACTTTGAAAACAAATTTACTGTAAACCCCTAAATCTCAGTGCCCATTATGAGGTGCGGGTGGGGTTTTCTTGACCGTGCTTTTAATCACATGAGTTGTTTTGAAGACTGTCTTGTGGATACATGCTAAGGTTTTGAAAAAGTGCAAATATTAATTTGTATATTTAACACTTTAGCTGAAATCCTTGCATGAACAATACTAAATAAAGTAAGTTGAGTACACAAGGATTCAACGATCATAATTAGATGAAACTTTAAAAAGAAAAATAAAACAAAATATTAAACAATGTTTATATCATCATTCATTCATGTACATGTATTTTTAGATAGAGCTAAAACTGCATTGAGAATTGGATTATAGATTGCTTTGCTTAGCAAAATTGTATTTATGACTGAAACGTCAAACCTAACATGTTGCTTTTTAAAACGCTTTTTAATTATCTCTTTTTTCATTGTGCCATGGAGATTATAGTCCTTTCTATCGTGTTTATTATTTCAATTGTTTAATACTAATTTGGGAAGATTTCAAATTATGAAGATCGGTTTGAAAGTCTATTTAGAATAGTTAGCAAAGGACACATGTAAAACCTAATAATTCTGAGTTGAGTCTTATCAAGGGTAACTAGTGCTAAAACTTAGTTTTGATGGTAAAATATACTTGCAGTATTTTCTGATTACCAATACCATAAAACGGCTTTGCAACTCTATTTCAATATCTTGTAGGAAGCGTCTTAAATTATGAAGACGATTTAAGTTTAGGAAAGTATCATACAATGACTAGAATTGTGCATATGATTTGTGCAATATTTACATTTAATTATTGTATTTACTTTTAATGTTTGCATACTGTTAACAAATAACGTAACCTAATGCTAGCAAGTCTTTTACAATTCAATAATGAATTCATTTCTAAGAGTATATACATTATCGTGAATTAGATAGGAAATTATCATAAAAGTCTATCACAGGTCTGGTATTTCACACGTTTTCCAGTGGTGCAGAGTATGAATTTCAATCTTGAATGCGATGATGTACTACTAGCCACGAATAGTAATGATGTGCAGATAGTACTGATGTGTCACAAAGATAGAATCCCAAATGTCCTTGAATGAACTCATGCTACATCCAAAATAGTGATTTATCCGAAACGGATGAGAAAACAATATGTAATTCCAACGAATAATTTATATAAAAAAAACAAATCATCTCATATTAAAACAGTGATCAACACTAACAGACTGAGTTTACCTCAGCAGTTAACAAACGAATGAAAATTTCTTTTATAAAGACCACTAATATAGAAACATGTCACAACGAGAGAACTACGATAAGGTTATTGTTTCCACAATATTGTAAGTTGTAAATACGATCTAACCATACCAAAAGTAATGGTCAAATGCTACAATACAAATTATTCTTACATAAATTATCTGACTTTATATGAAATATATATTAGTTTTTCCGTATTGTTAACCCTGACCAAATCTTTTGAGCATATTTTGACTTATGACCGCGCTAGGATATTTGTGAATAATTAAATCAAACTAGCTTAAACGATGGATTTAATTTATTCCAGTCTCACTATGGACGTTATTATATAATAGTATAATTGTGGGTATGTAACAAACAACTCAAACATTAAGATTTGCTCCGAGCTCTGGAGACCAAAAATGACTTAACTCGTAAGGCGAATGAACTTTCGTTGTTTTGTACTAAAATATGAAACTAAACACACTTTCTGTGTATATATTCCCACGAAAATGGGATATGTAATGCCAAACTTGCAAGCATCTTAAATAGATTATGGACTGCACTCTGTTTTACCAAAATCATTGGGGAAATGTAAATGAATTAGAGGAATGTCATGCTTCCAAACAAATGTGGCATCCAATTACCAATTAGCGGGTAAGAGTTATGCTTTTAAAACACGATATGCACTCTTTAGAAACGTATCCTATGCGCTCGAAACGAGGTGTTGGAATCAGCCAAAGAGCATGCCAATTAGGTTTTGTGGCACTATATTTTATTCTTCACGTTTATATTGTGATAAGTACTCATAATATATAAACCTTACTCACTCCATTCGGGTTTGTTATATATAAACCTTTTGTATATCTTACAAAGGCACAACCACGATTGTAAGGTACACAACTTCACAAATCGTTAATGTTAATCAGCAAGGAACAAAATAGGAAGGCTATTTTGTATGGAGAACAATAGAACGTGCACCTAAATTAAAGTGTGATATGAAGGTGGAATATGGGTTTTGTTATACTATGATTTCAGGCACGTGGTCTTAACGTTTTCCCTGAACACTGTTGATGTCACAAGCAGACTATACACTTCAGGGTCCAGCGCAATTACGCTTCAAATTAACATAGTAGCCAAACATAGTGCAATACATTATGTTAAAGTGCGATCAATGTTAAAGAAAATAACACACAAAAGCTATTCGACTTCATTAAGAATGTGGTTTCTAGCTATGACTAAAAACACCGCTTGCAAAGTAAACCTTAGCCTACATCAAAAGTAATTATCTTAAACGGATTTAAGAATGGTTTAAAAAGTAAACATATTTAAAAATGTAAAAACAAAACTCTGTCTCCATTTCTAGCTCAATCTTTAAAAGAGTCCGCCATAGCGAAACTTCAAGAATGTTTCTTGCTGTTTACGTAGAATATAGGATTATTAATTATGCAATCGAACGAAGACTATGGGATCAAAACCCAATTCATGGATTCCTTTCAATGTTACTTTTATGTATTTGCGACATTATTTGCACTAATAGTTATAATTTAAACGTTATTGTATCTCAATTTCAGCTGTTTTGTTTTATTCGTACTATACTCTCATCTTGTTTTATAGAAACGTGCACGCAAGTCATGGTTGAATACGGTTCCGCCATATTCAATAATATAATTTTGTGTGCTTGATTTGGAAATTTATTAATTTCTTATGCTGTTCACCGTATGTGTCATTTATAGTGACATTTGGTGGATTAAAACAGTCGTTAAAGGTATTTACGTGTCTGAACCTAACAACAAATAAAATGTTGACCGACAACGTCTGCTGCATCGTCTGCCTGATATAGAATTAAAGCGCTGCAATTAGTATTTATATATTATCAGCAGCCATTAACATGACATGAATTAAAACGTGTCTAAACAGCAGCGCCCAGCGTAATCAGGAGACAACATATGCTGTACATGTGCATTATCAACTCCAAACTCATCTCATCGAAAACCTTTCTTAAAATCATGCTCTGATAAAATGGATAGATAGTACAAATCCAGAAAGATAAACGTATCGCAACAACATGAAACTCACTGCCTCTTTACGAATACGAATCCAATTGTATCTACTGTATAGTGGATATATCAAATATAAGGGAGGTAAATTAAGAACATAAGTTATTTGGTCACTAATAATGACAAGTAGCTGTTTTAATATTTAGATCAAGAACAGTGTACTAATCATACTGAGTAGCAGCATATTACACGAACAAAAATTTTGTATTAAATATTGGCAATGGTAAACAGAAATTTCGTACATCCTGCGGAACATGTAAGCAATAGGTTATGATAGGTCAGCATGAGATTAAACATATACTCTATAGTTACAATGACTCCATACTACAAGTCTAATGTGATTGACTTACTGGCTACAGTGGCAATGTACCAAAAGAGTGCAAATTGTCCTGAAAATACAATTTTGAAAGCTTACTCACAACAGGAGGCACTTTGTAACATTGATACTTTTTGCATTTAAAATATACTACCATTATCTTGTCCTGAATAACACAGTGTAAACAAATCCAGCTAATATATTAAATACGAATAAAATCCAGATTCCCTCTGATAAATACTTAGAAACACACTGTTGTAAACATCTGTAGTGACAATAACTACAAATAGGACGGATTTAATAAACTTTGAGCGACACAACAGTAGAAATAAAATGATCAAAAGTCGTAGTTGTCAAAGCTATATAACATATTATAAAACATGACCGAAATCACAGTCACATGGAGCCAATCAATATTCTGCATTTATTTTGGTAAATATTAAAATAAAGTAAAATAAATTTTGTAGTAAAATAAATTCATTCATTCATTCACTGCCCGTCACTCCTATCAGGGTATGGGCCGCCAACTACAGATCTCCAGAGTCCTCTGTCCTGGGCCATTTTTTCTAGCTGGTTCCAGGTGTAGCCCATCTTGGTGGTGTCAGCCTGGAGGTTGCGTCGCCAGGTGTTTCTTGGACGGCCTCTCTTCCGCTTGCCTTGTGGGTTCCACCTCAGCGCCTGTCTGGTGATACTGGTTAGCGGTTTCCGTAGGGTGTGCCCTATCCAGCCCCATCTCTTCTGCCTGATTTCTTCTTGAGCAGGAAGTTGGGAGGTCCTTTCCCAAAGATTGGCATTGTTGATGGTGTCAGGCCAGCGGATCCTGAGAATCCTTCTGAGGCAGCTGTTGATGAAGGTCTGGACTTTCCTGATGGTGGTCCTGGTCGTCCTCCAGGTCTCTGCTCCATACAGTAAGACTGACTTCACGTTGGAGTTGAACAGTCGGATCTTGGTGGTCAAGGACAGCTCTTTGGAGGTCCAGATATTCTTGAGCTGGATGAAGGCGGCTCTTGCTTTGCCGATCCTTGCCTTGACGTCTGCGTCTGTACCGTCCTGCTGGTCAATGATGCTACCTAGGTAGGTGAAGTACTGCACTTCTTCCAGGGGACTTCCATTCAGGGTGACTGGTTCGGTACTTGTGGAGTTGATCTTCAGGATCTTGGTCTTGTCCTCGTGGATGTTGAGGCCAACTTGTGAAGACGTGGCTGCCACAACGTTTGTCTTTTCTTGCATCTGCTGTTTGCTGTGTGAAAGGAGTGCAAGGTCGTCGGCAAAATCCAAGTCGTCTAGCTGGCTCCACAAAGTCCACTGAATTACGTTCCTGCGCTCGCTGGTGGACGTCTTCATAATCCAGTCGATGGCGAGGAGGAAGAGAAACGGTGATAACAAGCATCCTTGTCGGACTCCGGTTCGCACCTGGAAGCTGTCTGTAAGCTGCCCTCCATGGATAACTCTGCAGGACATGCCGCCGTAGGAGTTCCTGATTAGGTTGACCATCTTGGCTGGGATGCCGTTGTGCCGAAGGAGTTTCCAGAGGGTTTCTCGATCCACGCTGTCGAACGCCTTCTCATAGTCGATGAAGTTGATGTACAACGGGGAGTTCCACTCTAGGGACTTTTCGACTATGATGCCGAGCGTCGCAATCTGGTCTGTGCAGGATCTGTTCTGCCGGAAGCCTGCTTGCTCATCTCGCAGCTGTGCGTCCACGGTTGCCTTCATCCTTTCCAAGAGGACTCGGTTGAAGACCTTCCCTGGCACAGATAGGAGTGTGATGCCCCTGTAGTTGTTACAGTTGCTGAGGTCGCCTTTCTTGGGAAGCTTCCTTCCAGTCTGCCGGTACGTCTTCTTCCTCCCAAATCCTCTCAAAGAGTGGGTACAGCATCTCCACGGACGCATCCAGGTCTGCCTTTAGCGCCTCTGCTGGGATGTCGTCGGGTCCAGCCGCCTTCCCGCTCTTTATCAGGGTGATGGCCTTCCTGATCTCGTCTCTGGTCGGTTTCTCGCAATTGATCGGGAGATCCATGTTAGCTGGTTCGATGTCTGGGGGGTTCGCGGATACTGGCCTGTTCAGGAGATCCTCAAAATGCTCTGCACATCTGTTCATCTGCTGGTCTAAACTGTTGATGGTATTCCCCTGCTTGTCCTTGACAGGTCTTTCTGGTTTGCTGAAATTCCCGGAGAGTCGTCTGGTGATGTCGTACAGCTGTTTCATGTTACCGCTGTACGCTGCCTGCTCCGCCTCAGCTGCCAGTCCATCTATGTATTCTTTCTTGTCCTTCTTGATATTTCTCTTCACTACTCTGTGGGCTTCTGCATAACCTTCTTCAGCCTTGGCCTTCGCTGCTCTGGTTCTACTGTTGTAGACTACTGCCTTCTTCCTCTTCCTGTCTTCGATCTTGGTCAAGGTCTCTGCTGTGATCCACTCTTTCTGCTGGTGTTTATTTGGCCCCACTGCTTCTTGGCATGATGCTTTTAGTGTTTCTTTCACTATCTGCCAACTGTTGAGTACACTGTCTTCTTCTTCTTGAAAAAGTTCCTGAAGCACCTCAAACTTGTTCTTCAGCGTCAGACCAAACTCTTGTCTTATATTGGGGTCTTTCAGAAGGCTGACGTTGTACTTGACTCTTCTGTCTGACGCTTCCATCTGGTTTCTCTTCAGCTTCAGCTTCAGTTTGGCCACCACCAGGTGATGGTCGGACGCCACGTCTGCTCCTCTTCTCACTCTAACGTCCTGCAGGGATCTTCTGAACTTCTTGCTAATGCAAACGTGGTCGATCTGGTTCTCTGTCGCGCTGTCTGGCGATATCCATGTATTCTTGTGGATCCGCTTGTGAGGAAAGATGCTGCCTCCAATGACCAGGCTGTTGAGTGCACACAGGTCTGCAAATCTCTCTCCATTCTCATTCATCTCTCCCAGGGCGTGGGTGCCCATGACTGGTTCGTATCCAGTGTTGTCAGACCCAATCTTGGCGTTGACATCTCCCATGAGGATGGTGACGTCCTTGTCCGGATAGGTCTCGAGGATCTTCTGCAGTCTGTTGTAAAACTGGTCTTTGTCCTCACTGTCGTTCGTTGGGGCATAGCACTGGACGACGTTCATCTTGATCTTCCTCTTCTTAGTTCGGAAGGATGCCGTGATGATCCTGGGGCCGTGCGCCTCCCATCCAATCAGTGCCCTCTGTGCCTGCTTGGACAGCATGAAGCCTATTCCCTGCGTGTGGGGTGCGTCGCTCTCTTCATGCCCGGAGTACAGCAACAGCTCTCCTGTCATCAGTCGTGATTGTCCAGCTTGGGTCCACCGTGTCTCGCTGATGCTTAACACGGCCAGCTTGTTGCTCCTCATCTCGGCTGCTACCTGCGCCGTCTTTCCTGGCTCGTACATGGTCCTAACATTCCATGTGCCGATGTTGATTCTCCTGGTAGACAAAGGGTAGTCGGCTTTGTGGCATCCTTTCGGCTTTCACCACCCAGCGTCATGCGTCTTCGTGATGAAGACCCTTCCTCTCCCAGGATAAAGTTTTCTGTTTCTTCTGTTGTTGACGTTTCTGTAGCGTCGTTCTTTTTACGGGGTGGGGGTGCTAACCCCACGCCCAACCCTCCTCCTTTACTCTGACTTGGAACAGGCAGATCATAAATCCCTAAGGATCTCACTGGTGGAGTTAGTAAAATAAAACTGCCTAATAATTTGGCACATAACACGACTTTCCTTTTCTTATATTGATCGTTTGCATAATCTGTTTCTTGACATAAGACATATGCATCAGTTTGAAATAGACGCGATCTTCTATATGTTGAAAAAAAATGTTAAAACGAACCCTTAAACAGTCGAATCTTCCAACTGTACAGATAAACCCGAATTCAAATGGCAAACATAGTTTTCTTAATTACATGTTTTCATTCCATGTTGAGTAATTCCATGCAAAAGTTTAATATAACAGAGATTTATATCATATTTCGATCTGAACTAGGATAATATATAACCACTTCTGTATATCAATACCAAATCCCCGTTGCAAAGATATTATTTAAAGGAAACCGCATGACCTTAATGAACCATTTAACAACGGACATTTGACACACAACTGTCTGTGCAAATAACATGTTATAATCTATTACATAGCCCGTAGAGAAGATAATGGAAACTTACCGTTCTACAATAGAAGGGATAATTTTATGTAAATGCAATTAGACGGCTGGCAGGTTTCGAAAAAGTGACTTCGAAATTCTAGCAAAGTAAATAATACAAATATATTATGCAAAGCATGCCAAACCGTCTGGGACAAATGTTTACTGCGAAATGCATGAAAAGTTATTATCTGTTCATACAAAAGGAAATTTTACTTGATAACACGAGGAACATTATGTTTCTTGTAGCTTGCTTATTCCGTTTCACACTTAACGTGTGATGTACACTCCTTGCAAAACTAAGGAAGTTAATTTCTACCACTTCTGATTATCTATAATTAAATTTGTATGTTAAAATTACATTGTTACTAAACAGCATGTCAGTTGTTTGTCGTGGAAGTTTGTGATCTTAGTATACTATGTAGAAAAACGCACTTGTCTTTATTTCTGATTCATAATTTATTAACAAAATATATTTCCGAAGATGGAGGATTTGTGACAATCGATATATGTTTACTCTGGGAATACACTGACTCTTACATTGTTGACTTCATCTTTAGTTGAATGACGCGAAATAAATTTTAAAATCTATTTAATTTGACACCTAATAAAATATAGTAAGTTGCCTTTGAGAGCGCCTAGTATGAATACTAATTGATCGAATGTACTGACATCCACTTTCTTAATCATAGATAAAGCATTAGCATTAAACGTTAAGGCAATTGTATGTTGTGTGTGCAAATAAAACTCTTAAGAATTAAACTATAACATACTCTCAGATTTTAATCTCATATTTAACAATTCTAAAGTATATATGCATGACTTTAGCGTTCTCAACGTTGTAAAACATTCTTTCTGTTATCGCCCATATATTAGAGCAATATAATTATATTGTCAAGAATCTGCACAATGTTACTACCTTTCGTGATCTGTATTCTGATGTTTTGTTTTCTTGTATATCGCTCTATGCAAGTAGTGTAATATAAGTGTGTATTATTCTTCACTTAACTTTCGATGATATGTTTAAAAAAAGTTATGCTGCTACGGTTATCGTAGGAAGCTATTTTCATACTTTGAATTGTTAAAATTAAACGCATGAGTCATTGTCTTTTGGTGCTCTTTACAGTTGACTGCATAGTTCATATTGTTCTACAATCCTGAGTTTCTTACGTCAGTCCACGAAAACCGATTCGTTTGCTAAACTTATTGCGTCATATTTCCGTCTATTTGAACTTTCCTTGACTACACAATGTAACGTATATGTTATATATTTTAATTATTTCTGATTCCCTCAGCTATTGTTCATTGAGCTATTTCTGGGCTGAACATGTATTTAAGATTTGTATTCGATTTTGCAGAGGAATTTATAATCTACCATTGCAATACGATATGTTGTTTGCAAATAGATCAAGCCTTTTCAGTTGACAAAGTCTGATTAAAAATTTTGAATTATCATAGAATTATTTAATAAGCTCTGTAAATATGTCGTTCTACCTAGCATCAAGTTTAGAGTGCTATTTTATGCGTAGAGTGAGATAAATGAGTTCCGCCATATATCTAAGTTCAGCGAGATAAAAAAGGTATGTGGATATATACATATATATATATATATATGTGTGTGTGTGTGTGTGTGTGTGTGTGTGTGTGTGTGTGTGTGTGTATTTTCATTGGCATTGGGACGCAATGCATGCAGTGTTGAATGTCTTTGCAAATATGAACTCTGCGACAGAGTAACTGTAACAAATATGTTCTGGTGTTACGTTCTAGCCAATATGCTCGACCATGTCTTAATTATGGCATCGAAGTCAAATCACATAATCCATTGATAAGCCATATGACTATGTTCATAAACATTGTCTCTCTCATTAGTTGCTAGTGGTGGACCTGAATCAGCATTAATTGCTGATCAGTGTGCTACAGAGGCTTCCACTTGTCTATGCCAAGTGCATCCTGTATTCGTGGTAGTTCTAACACATTAACATTCACGAACGCTTGTCAGAGCTTCTTGTAGCGACACTTAGTATTCTGGACACGATTAGTAGACTGCATTGGATGGCTATCTTGGATGAAGTAATTATCGCGGCAGAATTCGAGACAGTGTTGGCAGAATTATAATAATCACCGACAACTTCAAGCGCCTTGAGGTATCTGAGTAGTAGATTTTCAGATTGTCACATCTGAGTTTAGATAGATAAGCTATTTCTCGGGTGGTTTTTATCCTCTTTTGCCAGTTACCGTTCATGGTCACTTTGTATATGTTTATATGGCTTTGACCATTCATTGCATGTTTGTATGTGGTTTCCTTGCTAAGACAAAGGTAAACATTATTATGGGTACGGACATGACCTAGCAATGTAAGAACGGAGGAGTTAATCACTATAATCGTCCTGCATGGACACATATTTTAAGCAATGTGGCATAACCAGTATCAAATCTATTAAACCAGCAATCTTGTCTATCAAACAGCGGTGAAACGGCTCTTTAACAGTATGCAACCACTACGAAGTAAAATCAATACAATAGTTTAGGCGATAACAAAAAGTTCAACAAATTACAAGTGAGACTGTAAATATATAGTTTACTGATAGTGCACAGCAAGATTTAGAGAGAAATATCAAACTAGCTAGACTACATGTATATACATACCCTTACTCCATCATTACGTGGTATCAGGGAGTGTAGGAAACGATAATGAATCATTTCGCAAACCATGGAAGACGTTAGATAATAGAGTTCATAATCTCTCTATAAATATCTGAATCTGGATATGGAGAAATCTGAACAAAGTATTTACAAAACGCAAGCGTCTGAAATTGAATAACATCTAACGAGTCTAGAATCAAAAGCAGACTTGAGTTGAATCGGTGAAAAATGGAAATATTAAGCTCAATATCAAAAATATATATATATATAATTGCAAACTGTATTTGATACAGAGAAGAAAGAAATTGCATTAAGTCAATATTTGCGAAGAATGTGCAGAAAAATTCTTTAATAAAGATGTCAGTTGGTCTGCGTCGGAATTAGCGTAGTTTTCTGCGCCATTGATCATGGAAATATATTTGTATAATATACCCCCTTCAATGTTATTCGTCAAATTATTTTATGTTTCCATTCGTATTAAAATGGATAACAGAGAGTGCATAACGTCTCTATGAAAATGTGAATAAAGTATGGTATTGATCTTCCGCTATTATGGCCGCTATCATTTAACCGGCTTGAAGTTGCTGTTCCGTTGTTGTGCCGTTTTTCATGATATATGTACTTGTTGTCTATCTTCGTCTACATTATTGTGTTTCAGCATGCATTGGCTTTTCAGTTCGTATGTGTTTCTTTATCCCATTGTTTTGGACACAGCAACAATTATAATTGTTCACTGCTAACTTAATACACTGCTACAACGTCTTTTGTTCTTTATACACCGCCATCACGTGATAGCCAGTTAGCCTGTTAATGCTATGATGGACCTTCATTAATTGCTTTAAATGACCACACCTTGTCTCTTCAAACTACATTGTGCTCAGGAGTAAATGAACTCGGACTACAATCATCATTACTTAAATGAAACGGAAGCGAGAAAAGAAACATTGTTTCAAGGCTGGCGTAGAACAGGAAGATGAATTCCAGTTATCTCCAGTTATCACCGATTTGCGATTTTTGACTCATTAATTTAAACATTCGACTGCTAATTTAGATCACCTGGAGCAAATCCCTATTAAACCGTCAACCGTTGTGTCATATACCCCATAGACACCACTGCTCATTGCACTATTGAATGCCCAACCAGATGTACTACCAGAAAAGCGCACGGAAATAGTTAATTTTATCAACGATCAAAATAATGACGTCTTCTTCCTGACAGGAACATGGCTAAAAATATCAGACGATAAGCCCAAGTGCACGGATCCAACACCCACCGGTTACTCCACCATGTAGTTCCCCTGCCACTCTCATCACAAAGAATTAATTATAAATTGTCTTAAACACAGAACACCCATCAATTATTGACAAACATTGCTTGAACTAGCCCAAACAACACTCACGCTGGAACAAAGGTCAGTACATATTTCTCCTGGAGTATGAAAATTGGATACCTGGCAACCTGATTATTCTTGGAGATTTCAACTTTCACTTCTACTGTCTTGGAAACACATACACATCAAATCTTCTAGATTCCATTCATGTTTTCAACATCAGTGAGTTAATACTACTGCTACTACTACGACTACAACTACAACTACTACTACTACTACTACTACTACTACTACTACTGCTACTAATAATAATAATAATAATAATAATAATGAGGATGTTGTATAGCGCCTAATCTTTAAAAGATATAAGCGCTTTACATCTATAATGACATGACTACAAAATAAACACACAAAAAAACCAAAGACAAACACCATGAAATTAGAAATCATAAAAATTGCTGAAAATATTTAAGGTAGGAAACATTATTAGGTCTTTAAATTTGTTCTTGCCTTCGAAAACGTTGAGTTTGAAGAGCACTCTTGAAGGGGATCACTGTGTCTTTGTGTCCAATTTCAGTGGGCAATTCGGTCCACGTTTCTGGACCCTGGTATGCAAAAGAATGATGTCCATATGACATAGAGACAGTTTCAAATGCTGTTAAGGGTTGTCGCTGAATTCTGTATCGTAACTTTATGGTGACGACGAGTCAATTGAAATTGTGTTGTCAAGCGGAAGTGGTGTACATTTGTTCCTAGATATTAGCTTGTTAGTTACATACAACTGCACACGAACAGTGCAAAACGATAGCAAAAGTGATACTGGTAAATTACATATACATTTCTTTTATAATTTACCACTAATTGGCTTTAACCAGTCTTAACAATCCTGATTATTGAATTATCTGCACCTTAACTGTTATAAAGAGACTTCCAGAGAAAAAGTATCGATGTCTATGGTCTTAAACAATGTTGGTTATGTACTAAACATAGGTAAATAATAAAGCACTTTATGTGTTCTAATTTCTTGGTGATGTTTTGTTGTTTCATGTTTGTAGTCATATCATAATAGATGCTGTAAAGCGCTTAGTGCTTCTCAAAACTAGGCGCTATAGAAACTCCTCATTATTATTATTATTATTATTATTATTATTATTATTATTATTAATCTGGTCAGCCCATACTTTTTTGCCATCGGCTACAGGAAATGCATGCAATTCAAATTTGATTTGTATTTGTTAAAGCTAATATGCAACAGGTTTCTTTTGGCATACAATACTATGGTACAGTTTACCTTTTATGACACTGCAGCTGTCAGTTTAGAATATATATTGATCAATGTAGAATGTGTTAAATATTCCACAGATATATATAGCAATCTCAGGCACTCAGAAAATAAAATAAATAATTGCTTATCTGGGAGATTCACAATTAACTGTTTTAACTTTTAAATCTTTTTCTATTTTGATCGGATTACTAGATTGTGCAGCTTTTGCATAGACATATTCATTTACTTGTAATTATTTTTTCAAAGGTTTATTAAACATAATATTAATTTTTAACTCATTGCATTTTTAGTTTACTACAGCCACCAACTCCAAATAGTACAGGTTTTTAACTCTTTATCACCACATACTTGTGATTCTAATACCAGACGTTTTATAGTGCAAAAGTGAAATATTATATTTATTAATTTCAAGTTTTTTTTCAAGTTTAATTTAAATTTACACCATTTAAGGCTCAAATAATATTAGAATGTTCATATATATATATATATATATATATATATATATATATATATATATATATATATATATATATATATATATATATATATATACATATATATATATGCACATATGCGTATATATATATATATATATGATTATATATATATATATATATATATATATATATATATATATATATATATATATATATATACGCATATGTGCATTTGTTATTCTTTTGATTTTTAGTAGAAACAAAGAGCTTAGTTTTCTGAATATATTATACTTTTCTTTGCTTTTATCATTTCTACTGAAAAGCGAATTATGTCTACCTCCATATAAATGGGTCCATCAACATTTGTAATAATATTTTGGTAAGAAAGAAAGGTGAAATTAGGGTGAAAATAAATGCCATAATCTACAATATATTTAGTAATTGTTGTGATAAACCGGCTTAGTGGATAGTGCGTTTTTCTGTTTTCGTGGGGTTTAATATCCTTGTTCAGTATTTGATAGACTATCCATGGTTGCCGATATTTCTGTGAAGGAAGAATCTAAAAAGGCACAAGCACGAACCAGCAACAGATGAGATACTCCTGGCAATCGTTGAGGACTGCCGATGTTTGTCAAGCTCAAATTCGAACTCAATATAACAAATGTCAGCCGTGTGAAAAATATGTAATGGCAAGCTTAGTAAACTACTCGTACACGCGGGCCACCTTCACACAATAGTAATGTGCAGTGATTGTTATTTTACTTGAATCATATGCATGTGATTTATCGACAAAAGTGTGTTATAGTTTAGGTTTTAAGAATTTCAAAAAAATTAAATTGTGTTAAATGAGTTAGCTTCGTATTCTATATTTAGCATGTGTAATACGTGTGGGTTGACTACAGTGTTGGGTTCCAGTTTGAAACTCAGGAATGGTTGGTCCGGGTCCTAACATTTCAAATTCAGTTTTCTATATTCATCAAAGACGTTTGGATCTATTGGACCTTCCTAACAATACAATAAAGGGGGTGACGTCATGTTTAAATGCAATAAGAATATCACTGGCCTGGGCATGCCATATTATGGTGAAAATCGGATGAAACTGGCTTAATAATTTAAGCTGACTAGATCAGAATAACTGGCCCTGGTTCAACTGGATAACTTGCATTATGTGCAGTTACGCATATGACCAGTGGTATGTCCGATCTTTTAGGAATAATTCACAAAAACTTGCCATGTATTTTATTTTAAATATTGTACACGCCCTTTACCTAATTAATCGTTATATATGTATAGTAAATCATGTGCTTTTACCACGTCGGATTACTGCGTCGTACTAAAGTTTTCTAATTTTGGAGTCAGCTTTCGCTACGCATGTCAAGTGCCTTTAGTACATTTTACTTGCCATATGTTTTCCTGCCTTATTTGCCGCCAATAAAGACTGAATGAGGTGTAATGTATACCTTTGGTTATATTGTATATAGGCTTTATACATGTCTTATTAGTCTTCACCATTAATGATCTTTTGTCTGTAGATTATGTAGCATCTTACATTTGGTTTTCTCTTTTTAACATCAGTTTTTGATAGAACATTTTCCGACATATTTGCTCTGAATTTATTACAAATTTCCTTGAGGTCAGACTTAAACTTTGCTATCACAAAATACAGAAATTTTCATGTTGCATTCGTAATCTTATCTGAAAATACGCTCTGGTTTAATGTTGATATGTATGTAATATATATATATATATCTTCTGTTTTATACTGTTCAAAGGTATATTTGTAATGTTATGTTAATGGAACAAAATGCTGAATTGACAAAACGTATTAGAATGAATACGTTCCAACGTGGCTTTGCGGAGACCGTTTATTGTGTATACAATATCAGAATGAAATACGGCGACTTAATATCCACTAATGAATGGTATATCGACTGACTTTATTTTCTATGATTTATTGTATGACTTTCATTTCATTTCCACTTAATATCCGTTTCTTGAAAGGATATTCGTTTCTTATATGTTATTCGTATGTCTACGCTGGTCGGAATATTTTCGTTTTTTTTCTTTAGCTTATAGCTGTATGTTTTGTGTGCAACACAGTTTTATCGATTTGTCTTCGATACTTTCACAATATCTCAGGCTCGCAAGATGTCGCTGAATGAAGATATATTTCGTGTCGGCCAAGTAAGCACAGTGCGTTATTGTTAGGATATGTTATGGGTACAAGGCAATGCTATAGGTAATTAGGCAGCAGGTGCAAACCTTCTATGTGATACATTTTATAATGAATATTTCACTCAAATACTAGTGCATCTTCTAAATATAATTATTATTTATATAAACTAAATTTTTAGTATCAAATCGAAAATTTTGCTTTACAGAAGGTGTCATAATGCATTTATTACTGTAGAAAAAAGCTCATATGTATGTTTAAATGTATTTATAAATCAAACATTTATTTGATAATTAGCTATTTCAGGTACGGAAAAAAATTGTTTAGCGGGTGAAGAGATTATAAGGTTTCTGTGTTAATAGCACAATTCAACTTTCCGATTCTGATTCAAGAATTAGGAACTAAATGTTTCTTTGGATTTATGCCGTCTTATGAATTGAAATCATATATTGATCATATAATCAAGAATTTATATTTTGTAGTTTGAGATGATTAAAACGTAAATGATTAATGCTGCTTCCCTTCTGCTCTTATTCTTGTCTATCTCTTCATTTATTGCCATAAATCAGCGAGTCTTAATAAATACATATATTTATTATTATATGCTGTAAGTGAATTACATATCGTGACTATTTCGTATCTATATGAATATGGAAACTAGTAATGCTTATTAGAGTGAACATTTACATACATTGTTTTGACTGATACCAATCGTCCACCTCTCCCCTCACCATGAGAAATAAAGTCTAAGCTTTTGTAGAAATCAGTAATTTTTTTCGATGGCATTATATACCTGATAATCGCCAACTTATGCTGATATTTTTGTCTATAGCACTAGACGTTTGACATAACAAACACATTTTAAGGCATGCTCAGAACTAACATGATCTCTGACCTGATTGTTGCGACATGTAAATATAAATATTACAATTATATTTATGAAAATATCAGATAAGCAGAGATGGAGAACTGTTTATGAACGGACTGCTTTTTATCTGTGAGAACTACAAAGAGAATTAACACACATGACACAAATCAATTCCATAGGCGAAACATTCTGTAATTAATACATGTGTCGTTTTCACATGAATTAGGCTATAAATCTACCTCAGTTTTATCCCGCATAATTGGTGATATAAGTTTGATATTTTTAATAAATGATATCACTTTGTTACAAGCAAGTACACCCATGTTACCGGTGATCTTTATAATATAATTCTGAAAAAAATGTCAACAGATTCGCCACTGGCAAGGAGACGACGTTACCATATCAACAGTTACATTATATTTAGAAACAAGGTGCGGTTAGATGGCTGAAGTCAAATTCAAAGCATAACAACTACTGTAACATTTGTCCTTCTACTATGTCTGAAAACGTGATTTGGATATTTGAAATATGTTAAAATTGATAGCGTAGGAAATATTTAAGGTATCTAAACAGTTATGTCCTTTCCTTGAGCAACTTTTGTGAAGATCTTAACAATAAAAACAAACAAGTCTGAAACATTGGACTTAATACTTCACTGCTACAATTGAAACATTTTTCATCATCGATATAACAAGTATCGTTTTAAATCAGCCGATGACAGGTTGCCTCGGTACGTACATATTCAAGTCAAACAAATGTACATGGATAAATGAGACTGTTCGATCTTATGAATTGTTTGCTACATAATATATGTAATGTAAAGAATCAAACGTATGGGCAGCGTCCAGCTCACTTTCACTAATATTTATGTTCGAATAATAATAATAATAATAATAATAATAATAATAATAATAATAATAATAATAATAATAATATTTATTATTATTACTATCATCATCATCATTATAATACTAGTAATATTTATTATTACTATCATCATCATCATCATCATCATCATCATCATCATCATCATCATCATCATTATTATTATTATTATTATTATTATTATTATTATTATTATTATTAGGACAACTTAATAAAATCATAAGGCCATGCTCTGTGCATTCAATATAACGTGTGCATAAATTCATTTTTTGTTAGTATCTCAAACATTCTTTGTTTATTACCGTATTGCCATTTTAAGATAAATCCTGGGAGTAAACTTACCTTTGACAACATCTATAATGGAAAAGTTCAGCTAATTACGCGCCCCTTCCTCTCCGCTTATGTCGAGTTTGGTCACAGATGTTATATTCACAAAGTATGCCGTTGATGGATCTGTCGAAATAGGAAATCATGTGAATGCATTTGAGTTCATAGTTTAAAATGGGGGTGTCTTCCAATGATCACGGTCCAGCTGGTACGACGTCCTGTATACAAATGCATGTGAGTACTGGTATAAGCGATGACGTTCGAATATTCGTTGCCTCATTTACAACCGTGTCAAGAGGTCCGTTGAATTGTTCAGATATTAGAACGTATAAAGATAAGGTCTTGAGGGACAAACGGACAGTGTCTACTGGACACTTTGCAAGCTAAATGTGTAAACTAAAGATAATGATTCCATTTGACTCTTCTTCCATTATGTCAACTTTATATGAGGTAACTGATTGTAGGGATATCATTTCATACCGATTCTACGCAGTTGCATTTACGTCCAATATAATAGCTCCAATGCTTGTGGTATTTCAATTTATTCTATCCCCGAAGAACACAGTGATTGTGGTTGTATTTAAAACATTATTTAATGTCATTGAAGTCAACCGCTGGAGACAAGGGGTCCTACCTATCAAAGTCCTCTAATAAAGACGGCGACGATGCACAAAACCTATCTAGAACATCAACGAAATAGATTCCCACACAGTAAAGACGGTCAGATGGAGCGGAAAATAGGCTTTGCACGATGGTCTAGCAAGGGAAACACATGCTGGAGTGTTCTTCTGAAATAACATAAAAATGTTTGAACATCCGATTCTAATAATACACGACAAACGTTTGATGATCAAACAAGAAAAAGAGTCGTAAGCATATGCGGAAAAGATCAACCAATAAGATACCGTTTTAAGAGAATGGTATGAAAACTGAATATTGTCTATCCTTGGGACAATTGATATTTAAACTATCTTGTAATAAAACAGCAGCACGTCCCACTCTTCTACTTACACATGCCAAGCTAAAGAAAAGTCCCATTGTGGCTTCTTTGGATTACTTTACCACATACAGCGAACCCACCCCTATCCAAACTAAAACTGTTTTGGACACCAACATCTTCGTAGACACTATGTTAAAACTCGAATGATATCCTCGTGGACAATATGGTTATCGTTGTGCTAGACATGTGCAATAAAATCAGCGCAAATATATTCCAGTGGAAATTGTTATCTGTCACTGTAATATAAATAGTCAACGTCTTCAACGTTTAAAGTTTATGTTCATACATTAATTACATTCAAATGTATCTTACTCTCAATACTGCTAATATATTCGTATCCCAAAATCTGGTTACATGTGATCTACATGCGTATAAATCGAAGAAACAAAACTTGGGAATGACAATCTACCCTTCATCCCCTTGTGATTCACGACGGTATGTGTGATTGTATATATGATTGTGTATGGTTGAAAACACAAAATTTATAACCACTTCCCTTTGTATGGGTGATAGTATGTTGGATACTAAAATGTTTTGTTTAGTGTTAATCGCATGATGACTCTTTTCCTCTGTTCCGTATTTTATTTTACATATTATACGCAAACTGGTCATCAGGTAACGATCTTGTTTCTTTCATCGTTTTATTGTTTTTTGTATAGGAGTTTTGAAATTATGAGTACGTGCGTGATAGACTTTTCAAGAGAGACATAAAATATTCTTATTTTTTAACGCGAATCTTTTGCTTACAGTAAGTTTCTTTAATATGTACTATGCACGACGATAAGAAATTTTTCATGTCTTTTTCCCCTGGGTGACTGTCCCACAGCTGTAGTGGTATACAGTAGGTCCAGCTCTCAATACTGGCCATTAAACTTCCTAATATTAAAGTTCCATTAATGTATAATGTGTCCACTAAAGTTACATTCATGTAAATAGTAAAACTGCATGTATTCTTCCATTACCAGTTTACACTATGATAGCTACGTACATCTGATGATAAATTCAATGAATGATTAGTCAGTCAACTTATATCTATATTGCCGAACTTTACGATAACACATTAAACAATCTAGTTATTATTATTATTATTATTATTATTATTATTATTATTATTATTATTATTATGTTATTGAACTGTTTTATGTTTCCATTTTTATTTATATTTACAACAGCACAAACCAACAATAAGGATTGGTTCAATGACACCACCCAGTTTGGTATGCAACATATTAAACATGCTTCGGAAGTGAAAACTTGAAGCTAGTTGGATGAGATCAGTACCCAACGTTAAAAGTAAAAGCTTTAATAATATAAATATATTATACAGTCAATAAATCCGTCTAACTGTGTCTACCAAAGTGTAAAGTGTTGTTATAGAGAATAAGGTATATATTCGAGTCTACAAAGAGGGCAGATAATGTGTAGTCAGATAACATCCATGCTACAGAATGAAAGTGGAAATCCGATTAGCAAGACACGGACGCAAACTATGCTTGTAAGTCAAGATATGCAGTCGTAAGCAAATCATTTCTGAGTGCTATCCTAAATAATATCATCTCTTAAATCAAACAAAAGGAAACTTTTGAGTTTGTAGCAGTATATGACATGACTCATTAATAAAGTCCATGGGTTCTCTCTTGCATATAAACACTATTTATGCGTTTAACTTCTTTTACCCAAAACGAGAATTCTGTCTTGCGATACGAGTCTTACATTTAGGCTCATGCACGTCAATGTTAACCCATGTGATATAAAGAGAAAGATGATATCATGCTTTGGCATCAGGTATCTAATAGATTTTACTCAGAAAGGAGCATTGCAGCATTTTGGCATAGACACAAACATGATTTACAAGAGGGGAATTGTTTCTCTCTGTTCTGATTTCAGTCATTGCATTATTTTTCAGAAGTCACAAGCAAATGTTCAACTACTGGGGTACTGCAATTACTTCTTCAGTTAGATAACATTTGTTAAATTTAAATTGAACTAAAATAATTTATATATGCAACATAAGAATACAAACGCTCAGACATATACATTTTAGTACGTTTAGCGTTTCTAACTCTAATTTAGTTAGAAAATATCCGCAAGCATAAGGTGACATTATCATGTATTCATTTCATATTTAAATCAATCTTACAAATGTTACAATAAATTATTTTTCACTTATCACTTCAACGAATATTCTCCTTACATATTATTTTACAGAGATATGCAGTCTAATCTTTTACATTTGTACTTGCAGCATTCATTTGAACCTAGGAAACCCAGTGTAGTAATATAATGAATGATAACTATATGACCTACAAATCGGCTCGTGGATTCGTATCCATTGTCAGTTTTTATGTTATAAATTCATGGATGTGTTATTTGCCTTGCTAATTAATTGCTTTGGTATATAAATAATTTGTTTATATCGATTTTATTTTTTATTATAACCTCCTCTTAGCTCTTTATTAACCAACAAGTCATGTATTATTTATTTTCAGCCTTATTCAAGAATGTATGACTCATATTTTTCATTAGTTGGTTTAAAAATAAAAGCTTGCGTGATTGATTTTAGAGATGTGAAGGCTGCTTATTCCGACCATCTTGTTTGCCATTCATATTCGTCTCGGCTGACAAAAGATTTGTCAAAATTAGACAATATTGATCTATAATCTATAACGAATATTATATAAAATCCGTTATAAAATATTCTCATGCTAATAATAGATGTGGCGCTTTGAAAAATATTTAACACTTTAAACTATTTATCATAGGTACATATAAAAGGCAATTAATCATTATGAATAACCGATTGAAAGTGAATAGTGCGCCCAAATTAAACTCTGTACATTGTTACGTTGTTCCTTACAATTTTAGTGGTTTACTAAAATATACTATTTGCGTCGGTATTTAAACAAATCGATTGTAGAAGCGTTCTTGTTTTTGTTCGAAAACTGTTCAATGTTTGCTTTGTTTTCAAACAACTTACTATAATAATTGTTGTTATATAATAAATATCTCGGTTATATAAGTACATATTAATATACAATGACACTTTGATATTAATTTTTATATCGTCACTTTCTGAATAATATTATATGCTCACATGTGCAAATATGGTTAAGAATGATCTGCAAAGATAATGTATTCAGGTCGGACAACTACATTATTTCATCCTACCCAGGCCCGCACCTAGGGGGTGGGGGGGGGGCAACCATGGCACTTGTCAGGGGCCCGAGCTAGATAGGCACATATACGCATATATTTGAAAGACAAAAGGGGCCCGAACTCTGTCAGAGCTGCCTGGGGCCCAGAATTTCCTAGGTGCGGGCCTGATCCTACCCATCACGTATATATTGACTCTTGTTGCGTAATATGTTATACATTCATACATAGCTATCCATTAGTTCAGGACATGGCGAGCATCTATCGTGGATTCAATCGTACCTCAATTAAGATTAAAAAGTTGGAATTAATTCATCATTGTGAATGAAAACGGATAATATATATATACAGTATATAAATATGTCGTAATTTGGCTAATTTAGCATAACATTTACATATTGAATGAATATATAAAATCACAATATCTTAATTAAGTTGTGGTCAGTTTACCCAAGTTGGAAATAGTCGACAACGATGAGGTATTTCAAGCATTGAAGATCCAATTCAGCAGTGCTCTCAATCACTGCAGCTATTCGTTGCAAACGTTGATAAATGAAAACAACGCAATGACTGCGACACATATAAAACAGAAAAAAATGTAAAGGGGTATATATATATATATATATATATATATATATATATATATATATATATATATATATATATATATATGGATATATATATATATATATCCACTTCATTGAGGCAAGAAACGTATTAGAAATAAGATTGCTTCACAAGGTTCAACGTGCTTATATATTGTCAGTTCAGTTAACATAAATGCATCCGACGATGCACAGACACATACAATGTTCTAAATTCAATGCAACCATGCAACGTCTCCTAACATGAGGTGCCACAGAGATTTGTATCGATACAAACAACAGCGAAATATCCAATAACAAGACAAGCTACTATGGGTGAATAAAAATTGAAATAGAGGGCCCAGATGATCCGATTAACCGAATGCGCTGTATCATAAGCTAATTATCTGGAGAATATGGATGCAGGCTACTCAGCCACAGAAAAAACATAAACACTATTAACAATAATATAGCCGGATAAGGAGAAATTAATTATTCATTATTGAGTCTTCCATAGTTTGCTAAATATTAGCACTAGTCTGTATTTTGTTATATAATAAGGAACGCCATAAGGTAGTAGACATGCCGAGAACATCAGCCAAACTTGAATTAAATTATTTAGCTGAAAATGAAGCAAGGTCTAATAATATCACATGAGTTTGAAGCGTTTCTAAACGATACAAACATAATCTATTTAAATAAATTTTAAACTTTTAACACTTCGTTTTATTAAATTAAAATAGCTTCTGAGAGAGTTTATGGTACCTTTTAAAAAAGAGTTTCCTACAGTGCCATATTGCTTTAAATACAAATTACGAGTTCGTGCTGTAAGTTTGATCTTCATCGAGCGATCATTTTTAATTTCTAGTATACTCACTCATGCTCTTTAGTTTGACCAAATGAAAAATCAACTCATTCATTGTTTACCTTTACATGTTGGTCAGCTAGGATATTTTCATTGGTTATACCTCTGTATGAGAATTTGGTGTTATACGTACACACGGCAAAACTCTCGAAGATATCATTTTGAGAAAGTACTTTAGCCGATTTAGCAAAATTATCCCATATATCTACACCTAACAACTGGTTTATAAACCTACATTGACCTAACGAATTTCCCTTTTCTTTTATGATTGGAATGAGCTTGTAATCTCTACTAACAAACACTTTCATATCTTCTTCTTTATTAATGACAACCCAATTTAAATGTTGACATTAAATAAGGCGAACATGACCTTTTATTGTCAAACGCCATAATTCAGGACGTCATTTGAAAGAGCGTAGATGGCGTTGTTGACTTAATTACATATATTGTACATACGTTAGCAGAAGAATCGAGTTCGAGCGAACCAAAGAATAATATATCAGGGAAAACTGAAACGTAATTAACATACAACGCAAAACAATGCACGAACACGTTTAAAAACAAGACACTCGTGTAAAATGAAATAGTATTGCATCAGTATTGAAAAAAGATCATCGCACAAGTGTACACTGCATGAGTAAATGGTTCAGAAAATACGAACAAACGTTAAAATCTAATTCTTCCACGACGAAAATATAGTTTATGTTCCTACAATGATTGACAATGGAAACCCAGACGTTTTCCGGCATTTGAAAGCAAGTTATAAACAAAGTTTCTCTAAGACAAATATTGTCAACCAACGTCCTAATGCTTTATCTAAGCATTATTTATCTTCAATTAGTTCAACAGATTTTTATAAAAACGAGCATTAAAATAACAATAGACCTTGAATGAATTGCTTCGTAAATTTCGAAAATTGTATAATTAACTGTTTGCTTCGATAATGTAACATTTGTAATGCTAATTGGTAGACTAGTAATGTCAAATATGCTTGCAACGGTGGACAGTTATCCCTATTCCAAAAACCGCGACAGACAAACATTGATTATATCAATTATTTTCACATCGCTTCCAGAAGCTAAGATAAATGTCAATGACATAATCAATACTGTTTTGTCTCGCCAATCTCATTTCGCCTTTTCAATTTGGATTCAGACAAGGCCAAAGAACGAATGATTATTTGGTTAGACTTTAAACTTTCTTAGTGATGACTTAACCAAGAACAATCACTTAATATCAGTCTTCGTAGACAAGGTAAAGACTTAAAAGACATCATGGACATACATGATATAAATGCCTTACGCAGTCTAGGCCTTAACGGCCTTTTCCTATTGTATTTCCAGCCTTAATCCAGAAAGGGAATTTAAAGTAAGAGTCGTTTTAAAGCCTCTTTTGTGCGCGAGCATGGAACCACTTTCACAGTCATGCGATTTAGGGAACGTAATTGCATAGTCCAGAGTTAAACCCATGTGTCGTTTGCTCTTTGTGATCGTCTTATATTGTATTGGTCCAAACACATGGATACAATTAAATGGAGCAGCAAAGCGGGTGAATCGGACATCTCTAATTGAATTAGATTTTAAACAAATAATTTTAAGTCTCCTTTTGCCACATGGAGCTTTAACGATTTTAGAGCTATTTTCCACACAAAAAGACTACTGCGGAGACAGAGTTTCCAGACCCGGTGCCGATGGCGCTGTGGAGACAAATTATTTTAACCGAATATTTGATCAAGTCCAATACGATATTTTGATCTTGGGTCATGCAAATTTATAGTTACAAATCCATGTGTGATTGACAGAGCGTGACTAAAGAAATTTCTAAAGAGATTATAATCCATATCTCCACTGCACCATGTCTGGTGAATATTTCGTAGCGTATGTGTGTCAACTCCATTAAATACAGAAAGAATATTGCAGTTATCTCTGATCACTTTTGGTATTTGTGTGTATCGTTGAGTGACATATCACATCAGTATTTTTATGCCAACAATCTGGAAAATATCCTAGCGGGATTCTTTTGATTGTCTAATTTGACATCATCATATACGACTAAATTTCTAATATTTCCATCAATGACATGAATACCCGGTGCTTCCTCGATATCAGTTATAAACTCAATACTATCCTCATCGATTTCCGATTTTCCTTTCTCGTTAAAATCCTTTAACACTTCGTAACATCGCTGATCGTCTACATTCGGGGCTACTAAATACAATTTGTCCCATTTCATCCATCTCGTTATTAAATTAAGTAACAACTGTGTCTTGCCACTTTCAGATGGTCCGATTATAATCATGCGAATAGAATTCGGTAGCGCTGCATGATGTTTAACTGGTTCTCGTGTTTTTGTCGCCGAAAACTCAATTACATTCATGTTATTATAAATAAATTATTGATCTATATTGTGTGAAATCTAAGAAGCGTACTAGCACAAACGACAACAATTACAACTAAAAATAACAGATCAGCACTTGCTGGTAAGTATGTACAATGTGGTACAAAAAATTTAGATTTGTTAAAACAAAAAGGGGAAGTGATATTGCAGCCAAGGTAGCAAAATTACCGGGAACACCATGGGCAAAATATCTGGGACAAAAACATCTTCCAGGGTATAGTTATTGCGGACCCGGGACCAGACTTGACATCAGACTCGACGATCAAAACCAACCCAACGCTATTGATAAGGCGTGTCAAGCTCATGATGTTGCTTATAAAAGCAGCAATCTGCAACACAGCCATATCGCAGATGGGAAATTCAATCACTGATAAATCCTTCAAAGAAAAATTAGCTTCATGGTTGATAAAATCTGCGATGAAAAGTAGATTAATATTGGGTGCTGGTAATTAATAACAACATGGAATCTATGTATTATTCCCCAAGAGGATACTGGATGAGTAAATCAGCAATCAATAAATTCGCTAGCGCCGCAAAGGTGAAAAATATTACAGCAAGGGTATGGTTATCCAAACAGGCGATATGGGAAATTTATCTACCACCTCCTAAACAAATTAACTTCTCGCATTTTGATGTCAGCGTCTCTAATGAGGTTCATCAAGCTGATATATTATTTCTGCCGCATGATGGTGTTTACATGTATGCGCTAACCGTAGTTGATGTTGCGAGAAGATACGAAACAAGCAGAGCCATTAAAGACGAAGTCATCAACTGAAGTAGCTTCTGCGTTTAAAAGGATTTATCGACGAGGTCCTCTGCAGTGGCCAAATCTATTACAAGCTGATCCTGGCAAAGAATTTCATGGTGCAGTGTTATCAACAATGAAGCATCATAATGTCACCATCAGATGAGGACATACTGTACTACATCGCGATCAGACAATTGTTGAATGATTTAATCGTAAACTTGCTGAGCTGTTATTTGGATATCAGTACGCGAAGGAATTTATTCAGGATAAACGATCTCGAGAATGGTTCAAGAGATTACTGGGTGTAATTACTGCGCTAAATAATGAGATTACTCGAACAATTAAAATGAAACCTAACAACGCGATTAAAAAGAAGTATATACCCGTAAAACCGTAAAATGATTTTTCAAAACAACCAATACTTGGCAACGTCACTGTTAGATATTTATATGAACCAGGAAAGCTTGAAGGTGGAAAAAAAGAGCTACTGGTCCTATTTGGAGTGTCACCGCACATAAAATATCTAGTATAACGAGTTCCACAGGTAGAGCAGCAATCTATAGATTAGATTTCTGATTATTTCATAGTTGACAATATCACTGATTGTGGTGTCATTGTCATCTAAAACAATTCTTCAAAGTTGATTTATTCTTCGTATTCTGGACACTGCGAGATAAACTAGATTTGACCACTCGATGCGATCATCTACGATCCAAACGATCGTATCGGATATAGTCAATCCCCGCGAAGTATGTATCGTCGCTGCGTTTCCTAGCTTCCATGGGGATTTATCAGCGCGTAATACATCTTGGACGACACCAATATCAACCAACACAATATCATTTAACACGAGAATTAGTTTTCTTGATTCTGTCAAGCCAGGAATATCAACTTCGATATTTTGTCTTCGTGTATCCGTAGGCCTATAACACAAGGGCACTGGAAGTGTTGAAAATTTTTCTTTATGCGTGTTAAATGACCTCAGCTGAAGTGTGTCTCTGACTATCTTTCTACTTGCCATTATCAAATCGTTTAGTCTCCACGCTTCCCAAAAATCATTTAATGGGGTTTCTAAAATTATTTTAAGAGCTAATTCACACTGGATTATATCCGGTTGTAATCTTATTAGTTTCTTAAACTCACGTAATTCATTATCAAGTGATCTATGATCAGTACTGTTTTCTGTATAACATTCTACAAAATTATTCAGCCAATTATGTGCAGCCAAACCGACAAATGGTGGTGGTTGACCATGATCGCCACACATTATCACCGCTGTATTCGCTAGCAATAACCACTCGAGAAACTTTTGTAATACATCTAACGACACTGTGCATATCGCATCCCAAATAATGATTTTATGAATATATTTCTAACCCATTCGATCAGGAGTCCATTCGTCACCTTTGCATCGAAAGAAAATGTCATTAAGCATTAATTCCTCGCTGTTTCATCTCTCTTGCAAGTCTGTGTGTGGGTGTTAGCACAATCATGTTTGATTTCCCTCGAAATAATTCGATCACACGAGTCGTCTACCCTGACCCACCACAACCGCTTAGGTAACTGGTTTTATATCTACATATTGCATCGGAACACGAAGGCGCACTAGATAGTTCTGATATCTGATTATTTTTCAAGTAATTGTTTTCAATCGTAACATCTGCTGATTTAGAATAATCACACGGTATTTCCTATTTAATTCTCCATGATCCCCAACTCTCGTCGGAATTTGTGAATGTAGCCACTGCTTCTTTATATTTTACATCTATACAAAATGAATCAGTGGCGACTCTAACCACGGATTCAGGAAATCTATTTATGATCGAAAGTAAATTGATAGAAACATAAGCCAGCATAGAAGGCCTTAGATGGCTGTATTGAGGATTATCTCCATCTGTGTAAGTAACAATTGTACAGAATTATTTTCCATCGGACAAGAAAGCGTCTTTACGATTGACATATAAACCCCTAGATGTTGCATTTGTGATTATACAATCATATGCAGCATCATCTATAATTAATCGTGAAGAATGTCGCTTGTGGTCGTATTTTCCACCCTGTGTGAATTTACCAATTATTCTTCTACCGAGATCTTTTGCGTGTTTAATTATAACATCAAATATCTCCTTGGACCATCTAACGGGCAAAGGAAATTGTTTTTTTCTATTTTCGCTGATTATACTATCTAGACTATCAGGTTGTGGTAACCAGACTTCAGTTTGTTTTCGATATGATATAATTGCTTCACTGACAATCAGCGATAACAGTATTTTAAATCAATCATATACTGTAATAACACTATTGGCATCCAGTGTTTTTCAGAGATGTGTCTACCAAACCAAACATAACAGCACGGATGAAGTCTTTAGCGATCTCGAATGATACCACACGAGCGAATCCGGTTAGATCAAAATCGGGTAGCGACCCATTAATCGCAACACGGGTCATTGCGTGTGTGGGATGCCCAAATCGTTTAAAGTACCCAGCGCACTCTCCGTACCCGAGAAAACTCTCCGGATAACACGTGACTATGTCAATCGAAATAATTATTTTGGGGTCATATTTGGTATTCCATAATCCACCATGGCCATAATCAACACAACTTGACTCGATATCTGATAGAAATTTGGCTCTTGTTGGTTTCCATAGATTTCTCTTTCTCGCGAAATGAGCTGCAACTGATGGGATTGTAAAACAGTTTGTTAGTAATTGTTCGTCGTGTTCCGTTGAAGAATCACGAGCTATTTTTTTCATCTCGTCGTGAAGAGCTTCAGTACGGTATATTTTGCTGTTAGGTCTTACAAATTGAGTGAATTTACCCTCTTCGTTTTTAAAACTCTGAAATAACCACTGACACAGGATCTTTTTTTTTACTTAACCCGTAAAAAAAATCAAATAATTTCTCCTCAGTGAATTCTCCCCCCAAGAAATCCAAGGGTAAGTATTTTATGGTTCTATCCCGCGGAAATAGTTACCGCGGAGGTCCACGCGTGTGCATTATGGTCAATAATTTTGATTGGATTCCCTTTGATTTATATTTCGATTCGTGTAATACCTCTCCTGTTATCATCGTTACGGTTATTGGTAAAATTAGTGATGTTTCTAACTCGGCTACATTTTGAATTGTTGCATCGCTCTCTATTATTTTTACTTCCCATTCATTTATTTTTTTGCTTCTTAGATCCGTTAGTTTGTTTCCGCGAAACGCGTTTGCAAAATGCTCTATTATTCGTTCGGCTACACAATTTATCCTCTCTGACAATTTCAGAGTTCTTATTTTCTCAGTACTCCGTTTGCTATTTAACGGATAGATCCCATAAACAACCGCGGTCACGGGATAAGCTCTCTCGTAATACTGTTTGTCAATCCCAGTCAGCATTCCTGGTTTGGATTCCTGAGTTACGGTGACTGTTTTATTATTTTATTTATTTTTTTTTTTTTATTTTTATTTTTATTTTTTAAGATTGTTTCAAATTTGTCGCGTATAATCCAATTTCCCGTTTCTAAACGGATAATGAATTTCACTCTAAAAAAATACTTTTTCTGGTCAAAGCGAGATACGAGATTATCACTGCTGCTCTTTTGTCGTTCAGGGTAGCATCAACACCACCATCAATTCGAAATGTTGACCAATAGTGAGATGCTCCATCGCGCTTGAATTCATTAAATGCATCATGGACTTTACTTGTCATGCTTCTATCGCTTATTAGACCCTTTGGTACATCTACAGATACTCTATCGAGATTGAATTTAGCATTTTTCCAGGGTTTTATTTTTGATAATCTCTCGAACTCCTCCATATTATAATTAAAACAAGCATTTAAATAAAGAATTTTTATATAATAAATCATTGCAAATGGCTTATGATAGGATCAGTAACTGTCTGTAACAAATCATGCAGAAATGAATTCTTAGGGCCGTTACCTTGCATACGATGTAGGGTAGGTGTGCGGGGTAAGTCGCAGTTGTGTCTGAATTGTGGTGGTAAGCGATCAAAGATTCCGTTAAAAATTCCATCAAAGATTCCATTAAGGATTCCGTCAATGACCTTGACTCTGTCAACGACAAAATCATAAGAACACCTCAAGACTACATTAATAGATTTCCAAGTAATAATTAAACCAAATAATTAATTAGACAAATAATATATCGTATATAAATGAACCAAGAATTTCAACCGCATCCACGATCATTGATTATGAAGCATCTCGTGATGGTATTGTCAGACACCGCAGGCTGAAGAAACCATTAGGGGTTGACAATGGTATGGGGTATATTATATTTACTGTTGGAAAGAAAAAATATTATTCTCATCGATTTGTCTATGAGGTATTTAATGGAGAAATCCCGGATGGTTTTGTGATTGATCACATAAATAGTATAAGAACTGATAATTCTTTATCGAATTTACAAGCTATCACTCAGAGTGAAAATACCAAGCGGGGAAAAACTGGAAAACACTCGATAAATGGAAAATGTATCAAATCTATAAATACAGCAGCTAATGAAGAAAGAGTATTTCAATTAATGACTGAAGCTGGCAAATATTTTGATATTTGTGTGCCTTATTTTCAACGCGTTGCAGAGAATATCACTAAATCGGCATTTTCCAAACGAACTGGAAATAAAATTCAATACGAACTGGAAATAAAATTCAATTCAAGTACATCTAAAATTTTATTTGGTACTATTATATATACACCAAAGGAGAATAACCACTGAAGGCTTGTGTGTGTACTTTTTTGAAACAGAGATAACTCCTTTGTTGTTGTCACGGATCTCAATGGGATTTTTCGGTGACTCATGGTCTGACTGAATTGCTTTTTGTGTTGGTTTGACTAGAAATTTATAATTTCGTCTACAATTGTTAACTACAGTATAAATCTACGATTTGCATCTGCAGTATACACTCCGTTCAACCTTTTATACATGCATACTCTCACTATATAATATATTCAAAAGTCTATACCTATAGATTTCGACATTAGCGTATTCCATACGCGGCTGGATCTCGTCCCGAGGCCCAGCGTTCGAATCTCCTGGCAGGCATTATAGAAGGTTTTTCTATATAATTGGGCTTTAAGCCATTCGAAATTCAACTTGATGAAACCACCCTACGTCATACACCGTCAAACGGTGTGAATGTGTTTTGCATTCAAACTGGGTTGATTTTGTTGGAGGTATGGGGGTTTCAGTTGAATGTAGATCAGCCCCTCATGTGTTGTATTGTCCTATTTTTATTGTGTATACATCTCTTGTAAATATCATAGGTCATATATCATTTGTAAATACTTATGTGTTATGTGACGTCATACTCTTGTAAATATCATATATCATTTGTAAATGCTCATGTGTTATGTGACATCATACACCAAGCATACCTTCTGAGGTTCTAAACCGTTATTTGACGTGTTAGATCCTCACACGGAGTCTATGCTTTTTGGTGCCCCTGGGTCTGCTCAGACGCAAATAACACCTGAGAGGCCCACATGGGGTTGTGTTGTTTTATAGGTATTTTAGGGATTCCAAATGTGGTTTCTCATGTATATCTCTAGGCGTGATAGGATGTTGGCAACACATTAGAGCGAATGGAGATCGATCTGTATATAACTTAATTAAGATTACATGCATATCTCTAGGCGTGATAAGATGTTGATGACACCTTAGAGCGAATGGAGATTGTACCGTACAAAACGGGTCAAAATTGACCCCTAATTTTTTGTTTTAGATATATAAATAACATATAATGAATTTCGAAAATATGAATGACATTATAAATGAGATTTCAAATTTGAAAAATCTAACAAATACAATTGTCAGATAAATTAGTTTGTAATCAGATTCTCTCTAATTTTCAAGATCTTCATGATAGCGCTCAGAATAATAGATACGTCTTGCCTTCACAGTATTCATTAATAAAACGAATTCAGCATACGGTGAAAGACTCACTTGCATTTTGTAAACGACGTAAACAAATTCTTTCCTTTATTTACAGCGGTCGAAAAAGGTCAGGGCCGAACTTGGCCAGCAGGATCAAGTCAAACGCACAATAAACTCAAAAATTAAAACGATTAAAAATATAATCAGTTAGAATAGTATACTTGAAAAGCTACGAATGAACATCACTTTACCCTCTCGGCTGCCCCAACATTGTGAAAAATCTCTCCACGGATCCGAGATGTGTCAACAATGATAGAGCTGTTATTTTATTAATCCGAGTCTAAAAATCGAAGATTTGGTAGCCATTAACACTCCAAACGTCGTGAACACAACTAACATGTACAAATTGCAGGTGTGAGTAATTCGCATACAATAAAGTCCTTTTGACAAATTGTATTGGCTTACCCCCCTCGGAACAAAATTTGTATGGACGGAAATTCTATAATACCCTTCCAAGTATTGTGGGTTTTTTTTGCACTGGTGAACAAGGAAGTAATGAAAAACACTGCTGTGAAATTCATAAGAATTCGGCGGTGGTTGAGTATCCATGGATTTTTCACTTACAATTTAAATCATATACTAATCTATAATGGTAGGTGAAGCCTTAACAACTAGATTAGCCCGCGAGCGATTATTCGCAATAAAGAGATTTATTCCGGTTCGTGACTCTGTCCTTTTACAACGGGTACTGAACAATTATTCAAACCTGTTACTACAGCAACTAAGAAAGTCGCATCGACCACTGAAAAAGCTATATTTGGAGGTATTATTGAGGAACAGCGAGGAAAAAAGGCTCTTCTTCCTGTACTTGAAAAAATAGCAAAGGAAACTGAACAAACATCAAAATAGTTACAAAAACCAACTCCTGGTCAGAAAAAAAATCCAAGCTTTACGTGATAGATTTTTTCCTGAGATTGTAGCGTCTATCGATAAGATTACAGAGATAGAGTCTCATGATTTTGTTGCTACGCGGCACGAAAGAAACAACGTTTTTTGAAACCGGAACAACGAGGATTTATTAAATATATGGATCATTGGAGAGATGTACTTTATAAAATTAAAAACAAAGAAAATCAAATTAATAAAAAAAAGGATTCATCATGCGCTAGATATATTAAAGATGTACTTGAAACATTTAATCAGAATAGAGAGATGGAGGAGAAAATGCAGCGAATACGAGAAGAAAAGTTGAGAAAACTACAAGAGGAAGAAGAACATCGAAAACGAGAAGAGGAGGAGGAAACGAAACGAAGAAAGGAAGAAAGAACGAAAAAAGAAGGAAACGAAACGAGAAAAGGGAGGAGGAGAAACAACGAAAACTACTTGGGAAAACAACCACCACCACCTGAACAACTGGTAGATGATGGTGAACATTTTAGATATTTTCAAGATCAGGAAAAGGACACACAAGGTGCAACTGGTACAACTGAAAGAAAATTCGCAGCTGGATTTTCTCAGAGTGGAGCTCTAAAGGGGTTTTCAGGTAGTGGTCTTGTTCGTTGTCATATTAATATTCTCGGGAATATATCACGATTAGAATTTCTCGTAGGAGGGAAAAGAGATGGAAATAACTCACCGGAAATAATTAATGAGGCAGCTGATATCTGCAGACGACTATTTGAGGATGGTATCATGGATATTGCTGTATACCGAGTGTTTATTGATGAGCTAGCGTTTTACCATAATGATTGAATCATTGATGACATTTTGTTGGAAATCGAAGATTTCCTGGAAAATGCGTAGGATTTTTACGATTAGATAAATAGCATGTAAATAAGATGATCATACACTACAACCACAATAAACCAACAATGACCTACGTAGTAAATTCACGATTGCCTGTTTATAAGATGTACTACGGAGATAGACTGGGCAATGTCATTGATGGGTTATTTACAAGAATGGCTCCAAAAATATCACCAATCGCAAAACAGTTATTGATGAAAGCTATTGATGTTATTCGTGATAAGGGTATTAGTGCTGTTGGCGATGTTGCCGGGAAAGCATTTTCCGCTGCTAAAGAAAAACTACTAGCGTTAGTTCGGAGACGAAAGAGACCAACAATGACGAAGTCATCGTTGGGACCACTACCATCTACGGAAATTATGCATGCGAGTGTTAGCAAAATAATAAATAACGCAGTGGATCAAAAAAATCGCATCATTGAGCAGCGTCCAGGAAAATATTACTGCAAATATTATAGCGGGAAGTGGTTTGAAATCGCGAGCGAGATCGTGATTTAGATCAAGAAATATATAATAAAATGCTCAAATCGTCCCCTGACCCAGCATTCGATTTAGATGCCCCAGTGCGGAAGAATGATTCTGTACGCGATTATCAGTTTTATTCATATAATGCAGTACAACCAAATAGTCGATCAAGAATCGAACTTCAAGTCCAGGATACCAGCAAATACGTTCTACCGCTGAAGCATTTATTGAAGTAGAAGGAGAACTTGTAACAAATGTTGATGCTAATACGCCATATGCAGATGACCAAAATGTACGAGTTGGCTTTGTCAATAATGGTATTATGGCGTTATTTAGTAGTGCTAGATATATGATTGATGGAAGAGAGATTCAATCCATAGAGCATGATGTTGATGTTGCCACAACAATAGTGGGGTTAGCAAGATAGTCTGATGATTTTACAAGAGCAGCAGGTCCATCTATGATGTTCTCTAAGGATATTAATGATCACGCTGATCATATTCAGTATACTAAATTACGGACACCAGTGAATACTGCAATTGATTAACAAATAGTTGGTTCTTTTGAACATGACGATTAAACAGCTGGTCCCTTTGATGTTATAAAAGGCATTAATCCTAATTATATCCTAGGGTTTGCAACACGTGTAGCAATGTTACAAGGACAGCGTAGATTATTTTCATGCGCGATTCAACTGTCTCATATTTTAGGATTTTGCAGAAATGTTAGAAACGTTATCTGCGGGGCGAAACATACAGTAGTTCTCGTGCGAAGTACTGATGATAATAATGCAATCTGGCGTAGTGCTGGCCCCCTTGGCCCACCTCCTATGGCTCCAATCGCTGCTAGTAAAGTAAATATAACAAAACTATCACTGTGGATGCCAGTGATGACTCCATCAATCACCGAAGAGGAAAAAATACTATCATTTATGGATCACGGAGGAAAATCATTGGTATCATAGCTAACAACAACAGATACTTTTGATTCTTCTGTTAACGGCGTATTTACATGGCACTTGGCATCAAAACAAGGTGTTGCTGCGCAGCGGCATATATTTATTGCACTACAGGATAAAACTCGAGTGGGTTCACAAACACGCAGCCATATATTTGATCAACTAGGTGTTTGTAAGGTCTCGTTGAGGATCAACAGCCAACAAGAACCATCTGAGGATATTTTACTTAATTACGATCAAAACCAAATAGCACGTGCGTATCATCGTTTGCTGCATTTGTGGGCGTCATAATAATGTAGATATTGGTCTGCAAATATCACAATTGGATTTTAGAAAACTATATCCCATCTACTACTTTTCGTTGGAACATCTTGATTTAACCAGACAGTCTGTCGTAGACATACATTTCCGAGCTCGTGTATCTCTTCCGACTAATGCAGCAGGTGCTATCACTATCCCGAATTACAGAGCAGTTGCTGTCATTCTCAGTGACAAATCATTGCTACTCGAAGGTGTTGGTGGACGAATGAGAATAGTTGATGTGCTAGTAGAAAACATGTAGTGTTTTCCAAAAATATGTAGACTATTAGATCAGTCTCGTATTAAATAAAATGTCATATAGTCATGTTAATGTCACGTTGACTCCTGGTCAAATTAAAAAATTGCAATCGGATTCAGCTAAAACATATGGAACTATGATCTCGCTAAAACACAATCAGATGTCTGGCGGTCAGAATAAACTTTCACTGACAACTCGTCAGATTAAGCATTTCAAGGATGCTATCAAGGATAAAAAGGCGTTCAAGTCACATTCTCTGCTGCCGCGATCAAAAACAAGATAAAATCCGGAGGAATATTCCCTCTGTTAGCTGCGTTACCAGCGTTGATTGTGGCAGCGGCCCCAGCGGTGGCGAAAGCTGCCGCGCAGGGAGCCGTTGGTACAGCGGCAGGGATGGCACTAATGAAAGCAACTTGAAAAGGGTACCAAAAAAAAGAAACGGTCAGGAAAGGGTCTAAGCCTACCGGGAACTCCTTACTCATGGTACAGCGGAAACGGCGTGAGAATACCAGGAACAGTTTACTAACAATATCACGAGAACCTATAGTTCCCATGTCAAATTTTGATTTACTGAATGCCGCTGAAAAACTAGTGATAAAAAACTTCAGAGGTGTTTTTATAAGAGATAAATTACCACAACAACCAAACAACACTGAAACAGGTATCATTAATCTCGATAACAACACCGGACCTGGAACCCACTGTTTATTTTGATTCATATGGGTTAGCGCCGCCTAAAGAGTTTATGCGTTATGTACAACAATTAAACACCCCTCGTTGGTATTCCACGCTACCAACACAGAAAATGAATGACCCACCAATATGCGGCATAGAAGTATTAAATGTCCTCGACGCTATTTCATCTTCGGTTAAACCACCTCATAAAACCGTACAGGAATATACGAGTAATCGCTTTTTGGAGAGAAATTATATAAAAAAACAGGATTGATATCTGGGGAAGATCTCTCTCAGGGTTGAAAAAACCCACCACGGAAATATCTGCAATTATTGATGTAAAACAAATAATCGAAGATGAAATATCCGAGATGTTAAACCTCGCAAGTGTGGATCCATATGACATAGTCGTATTTCAAGATCGCCAGGGTAAATTGAAAACGAGTAATGTTTCCCTGGATGATATCGCGTTGTTTTCCAAGGAGGGTAAACTCAAACCGGGTGTGCTCGTTTCAACAATCACAGATCAACACTCGATAAGAATTATATATCCTAGGCGAATTCATTGAAATCACTCAATGATACGTATGACGCTCATATAATTAAATTTGATCAGTGTTCTGAATTACAAAGAAATATAGTTGACAAGTTTGATACACCGATATTAAATTTCTTTGGAAATCCACCAGTAACCACACCGAAGATAACAGAGATAAAAACCGCTATGTTAGAATTAGCAGCATTACAATCTAGGTATGTAGATCATGTCGAGAAATTTTCAACTTTTCGTAAAAATCTCATTGAGAAATTCTTTGGAGTCTCGTTAGATAAACTCCACATAAAACTCCTAGATGTAAAAAAAAATCCATCGTAGAGATTAAGAGAAATCACGATGCTATCAAAGATGATTTTCCTGCGATGATAACCCGATTAGATAAAATCAAAATTCCTCATGAGAAAAATGTAAACTTGGTATATACGATTCAACACGGATCATGTGCGTTTACCCCTACAAACAACAAACTAGATAACAGCGTGACCGTCAAAGGTATTTATCGATTAACACTAGTGTCACCGACTCAATTTAATATTTCATCAGCGAGTTCAACTGGGGTTAACAATTTGACAAGGGAACAACTGAACTATTCACAACAACATCCACCGATAATAATTTCAATAACGTGGTATGTGGAATGTGTAGCGGATTTGAGTAAACAGCTTAATTGAAATCTGTTGTAATAAATAAAATGTCATCAACGACAACATGACAGCAGTATCACTATGATCAGGTCAGAGAATTTCAAACTAAAATCAAAACACTCACAATCAATACTAAGTAAAAATAAAAAAATATTGACGAAGAATTACCGCAGTTGATGTCACCGTGTATTCAGTATCAGGTGTAATTACCGGAGCCGGTATTATACTCTCTTCAGTGACAATGATTGCTCCGATAGCTGTTCCAATTTGTATATCAGCGGCGACAACCATTGCGGGGATAATTTCAATAATAACAAAACAAATATCATCATGCAGCCAGCGCAAACTATAATACTACATAGTTAAGTTCCATGTTGTGTCAACCGCGTACTCCCAATTATCCTCGATGATATCGTCGTCACTCGATGACACATTAATATCCGATAGTGATTTTTTCCGCGATGCTACGTGTTTATGATTCCGCGATGTCAAAATTAGAAAAACAACATGAATATAATGGCAACATCGCAAGAACTACTTCAACGAATAGTGGAAAATACCACCCCGGTGAAAACCACGATGATATCAATAACCTCAACCAATCTTAAATTCAGGTTGAATTTCTCCACTGCGATTCCCATTAAGGAGATATCACTAGCAAAATTACGAGTATACCACAGTTGGCCAAATATTAGATCAGCACCATTTGGTTGTCATCAACCAAATAATTTCCTGGTGTTTGCGAGTAAGAATAAACCAAACGGAACTCCAGACTGGCACGTTGTGTCGTTACCATCTGGGTCCTACCAAATCAAACAGATCAATAACGAATTTCAGCGTAGAATAGAATCCATTACTAGAAAAGAATCGAAAATCGCTATAACAGTTCATGAACCAACACTATCATCTGCCATTGAGATAAAGTCATTGATAAGAACCGTATTAGGATGGCCTGAAATCCCACCACTACCCGAGTATAAAAAATCTTATTATGTTACGGATAAACAATCATACCATGAAATTACCACATCATATAAAAAACACATCCTCGATATAAAATATTCAACACTGCCTGGATGTTATTTTAATTTCATTGATCAGGATTCCGCCTTTTGGAGATTTAAGGTTATATATAATCTAGAATTAATTACATATATAAATATTTACCATAATAGAATTATTGAATATTTTAGAGAGATCAATCAAAAACACAGTCAACAACTACAGCGATTACAACAGGCTTTCCATGAGTCTAATCGGAGTGAAATCATTAAACGAATTGAAATATTAAATCAACTTGTATCCGACATGAAATATATCAACCAGCGAGTAATTCAAGTAAAAATTGATCATAGCGATGACAACATTAATAACTCTAAACAAAATTTCCTAACTGTATATAATATAACAGAAGCTGATCTACCGAATTTCAAGTTTCCTGGGTATAACGCAAATGAACTAAAAAAATATGTTAATGATCTTATTCAGGAAAACGTTTCTCTGATACTTACCGCATGGTAGAAAATAACACAACCACAAACAACTATCCTCAAACATAATAATGATCCAGACGGTGGAGGGAGACATATCACTCCTCAGAATGTGAATATATCCTCAGTGATTGCAATACATTTAGTATGTGATGATATCGAAGGAAGTTACCAAATAAATCTCGAAAGATCAAATCAAGCCCAGCAAGGGTATATTTTATATTCATTTGCACCGACAGCTCCTCCATGATTTTTAATAATTGAAGATCCAACTAATGCAATCTATATGCGATGTAATAATAATTCCTTAACGAGAATTTTAAACTCACTGACCAATCCAATAATCTGATTGATTTACGAGGAGAGATTTTACAAATTAGTCTGTTTGTGAAATCCTAAAGACTTTTACCATAACACCAAAACAATTTGTCTCCACAGCGCCATCGGCACCGGTTATGGAAACTCTGTCTGGAGACTCTATCTCTGCTGGAGACTCTATCTCTGTAGCAGCCTTCTTTTGCGCAAAATAGCTTTAAAATCGTTAAGGCTCTATTTGGCAAAAGGAGACTTAAAATTATTTATTTAAAATCTAACTCAATTAGATATATCCGATTCACCCACTTTGCTGCCAATTGCAATTGTTGTAATGTATAAATACGGTCCATACAATAACAGTATAACCAGCTTTAATCCTTAAAAAATAACTTTCACTTCAAAAACAGCCCATATTTATATTTACCCTGCAGAATAAAAAGTAAGCCAATCGTTTTTATTATTTTAATTTTTATTTATTTTATTGTATTGGTTTTAACAAAGAACTCCCTTCAGAATATAACAACTACGCCAATAATTTTTCCTGCAGTTCAAGTGCGCCGGAAAGGATGATGCAAGATTTGTAAGTGGTAATGGCACTGTCAAATGTCGTTTAACAGATATAGCTTCTCGCAGTACGTCAGTCATTTGACCATAGCGAAGAATCGTGTTATTTTCTTGTCAAGTGTTCCAAGCTAGTGGTCTTGCGCAATACAATTGTGTTCTCCACCTAGTCCAGTAGATATCAAAGGTAATTAAAATCAGATATCTGTGCCAAATCTACATTATCTTTACAACTGTCTGATATCAAAATGACATATTAGGAAGATAAACTCTATATTAACACCTTTTAGAGTACCTGTTGGCAGACTTAGTGGGATGTTTATTTCCTTATCAAGATACGCTGTTTCAGAAATACTTAAATGACGGTTTGATGAAATAGTTGCTACACATGCTAGAGTTGGATACACATGCGTACGTCACTCTTTCAGTTTCAAGTGTACGTACCCACCTGTAAGTATCTCGTGCACGAAAGCGTGATATATTTATATATATATATATATATATATATATATATATATATATATATATATATATTTATATATATATATATATATATATATATATATATATATATATATATATATATATATATATATATATATATATATCATAAATAGAAAATGTTACCTCTACTAAGACATGTAACTACCAGATCTCGCAAAATCGTTTAAGCAGTCGTACTTTATGATGTAGCATTAGTAGCAGTGGTTACAGGCTGAATCAGCTTAATAGAATTTGTGTCAATTTATTACCAAAGGCAGTAATACAATCAATGTACAAGCATTGCATCGTAGAAAACATCAAAAACTTTAGCTAAACATGCATGATAAAAGTGATTCAAAATGCTGCTTTAGATTATGTTTGGAGTACGCTTAATAATCTGTATCGAGGGATTCGTTCCTGACACGAAAAGATAATATATTCAATACATTACTGATTCCTATCAAGATTTGCTACTCTGCATCAGGCACGTGTTATTTTCAGTATATTAAAAGGCTAAGAAGCGGAGAGGAAATGTAGTTCAGTTAATTGCACATGAGATGACGGTTGAAGGAAGAGATGGCTATGAAACATGGATCAAACCGGAAACAAACGAAGCAGCGTGAAGTGTCTGTTGATAGGTTGTAGGAAGATAACGTAAATGAATCATAATGAACCGATAATAATATAAATAAATATTACGCATTTGTAGCAGTATACATATACAATGTAGGGAAAATGAATCGAATTTCCATTTCAAAAGAAGTCTTATAATGTATTAATGTCATAACAAATAACCACAATTAATAAGGACGTTTAGACAATCACATAGAATACATTTTATCCGCAGTTATTAAAGTAAGTATTAATTACATATAGAAAAAGAAGCACCAACTAGATTTATCTATAGTAAACTGTGAAAGATTCTTATAAGACCATTTGCGAGTGGTAATTGTTAAATTTATCTGGATTCTTCCGCAATATGAAACCACTTAGAGTTATCGATAACGTTACTGGGGACATTAAACATTTTTGGACTTCTAAGAGTTGTTAGACATTTCCATATTCCCTACCAATCAGAGCGCTGATACGTCCTGCATGTAAACAGGAAATACGTCAAGCAGCTGTCTGAATGTAGGCGTTTAATACCATAATTTGATATGCCGTGCAAAATATAACACATCAGAAATGTCTTAAAATCTAATATACACGTTGGTTAATTAGGTCCTGGACAGTAAGTTAAGATCTAAGTAAGCAAGCATAGGTATATATTATAAACATAGTTTATGTCATGCCATTTCGCTTTCCAAAGCTACAGAAGTGGTGTAAATAATTATGCTCCAGAGAGACATTTGGACCAGAGCCTTTTAATTATTGTGGAATTTATCTTGGAGAGTGAATACGTGTCAATTATGCTGCATACTAGTTAATAACAGGCTAAACAAAAGACACTCCTTTCTAAGGGTTCGAATTAATACTCAGAAATATTCTTTCGTATATTTCTCGAAATTCCATAATTGTTCTTGTAGAACGGGCAGTTTAAATTGCAATTAACTCATCAGAATTTAAGCTCTCTCCGTGTTGTATACAATCATATAATACAGTTGTATCATTTAGCTGTAACCCTTTGATCATACATAATGAATGTAGTCTACATATATTGTAAATCAGTTGCCACCTCACGCGCATGAGTTTAGGGTGGTCAATTCACTTACTGCGAGCTGTATTACCCTGTCTCGATGCATTTGATTAAACAGTAATTAGTTTACGTCTTTTGACATTATTTTTTGAATCGGATTGTTGACCGGACATTTACATGCATATCAAGTTGCCATAATACATTTACACCTTGCATGAAATCACAGAAACGTCGCACTAGTTTTAACAATCTGTTTTGCAATGATGCACTTAAACTAGTGTTAAGTATATTTAATGTATACATGGTTGTTATGTTTAACATTTTGTATCCCATTGTATGCTAATTTAATATAATAGTGTTTACTGGATTTGATCTTGTCCAGAATTGAGTTCATTTCTGTTTAACGTAACTTATTTTTTGTTTGTTTGTTGTTGATGCAAACAACTAATTATAGAAACATATAGTTACTGACATTGTTCTAAAATCAGTGTCAGTTTTGATAAAGAACCTTTGTTTTTATTTTATATTATTTTTCTCACGGTAAGAATCATTGAGTCAAGGTCATACGTGGATAACGTGTCAATGAGCTAGTCTAAATTAGTTAGTAAACAAACGTCTACGTTTTACAGAAAGATGACCCCCATCTGCGAATCTGTTTTGCCTCTTAGGTAGTCGTATAACTGATGCTCTGATGGGAATTATATCATTAGTTCTGACACGTTAAGTTTTATTATGTTCTGTTCCGTTTGGAAACATTTTATTTCGTTTAAATTATTGAATTCAAGTGATCGTTTGTCCTGGAAATACAAAAGTGCTCTGGTAATTCTTCGTCAATGGCATTTTGTTGAAATTTATACGGAATTCAAAAACTTTAAAACTATTGTATGTGATTCAACATGGGATTGTTGACACATCAATACAACTTTGACTATTAAGACGTCATTTCCGTCTTGAATTTCATCAAGATTTGAACTGAAAATCACTTTTCATTAGTAGGACATGTACTTTAAATCGAAATACCGTAAGTACTTGTTTTTCTTGCTTTTTTACTTTGTCGTCTATGGAAATAATTTATCTACTAATATATACAAAGCTGGTGGTCTTCACTCATTTATGTTACTATGTTTAAGAGCAAAGATACTTAACACTCGTGTACTTTTGAAAACAAATCGGTTTTGTTCCGTTTGTTATTTATTTCACTTTTGTTTCTGTCACTATCGTAGTGTCATGTACATGGTCAGCTTGCTAAATTAGTTGCATGCTATTTTATTTGCGTCTGAATACTGTAATTGGAGATAGCTCCGTTCGGACATATCCCTGGCATATATTAAATCAGTGATGTTTTCACATGTGATAAATAGTTTCGTAATCATTAAATGCTGTTCATAACCACGTTTATGTTGTTCCTAAAACATGGTGCATTTCATATGTTTGGAATTTATACGTTTACATTGCAAATTGATACATCAATCATCGAATTACGTTCTGCCAACTATTTAAACTGAGATATTTTGAAACCATGATAGATGCTTTTGATGACCGTAGAAGGAAATTATGTCCTATACATTGATTACATAATATGCATTTTGTACTGGACAATTTAATATCTTATGGAACAATATGGTTAATAATGTATCTCAAATTGTTACATGTAAATCCTCCCGGAGTTGGAAGTATATTCAACAACAGTTATGTTAGAAACGATGTGAAAAATGTCCGTAAGCTCCTGCTAGTAATCGGATTGAATTTGAGATTAGAACTATTTGTAATTATATAAATATATATAAATATATATATATATATATATATATATATATATATATATATATATATATATATATATATATATATATATGGTCTTTGTAATTTATATATATATACATATATACTGAATGTCTGTCCAGACTTTTAAATTTTAATGTTATTGATAGTAAGTATGAATACAAATATAAAACTTCTATAATATGTGGGAACTTTAAAGTCGTTCAAGATCAGGAATGGAATTCAAACAATAACAGAGATATAACTAATCCTAGTGCTAGAAATGCATTACAGAAAAGTTTAATATTTTGGATCCATTTGGAGCATCAACTGATTTTGTAAAGTGATATCCATAAAAAACAAAGTCCTGAGAAACATGCTGGATTAGATTTGTTCCGTGTGAATGGCCAACATATGTCAAATGTAGATAAACGGACACAAAAAACAAAATACAGGTTTAACTTGCATTTATATTCCAATTATTTCTTAATAAGTAAAGATTCGTGGAAGTTTAATAGCAGTTTATTGGTCAAAAATGTATGATACATTGTTGATTATAATTCGTGGAAATATCATTTCGTACGGATTATATTAAAACAAGTGTTAATTCCAGTTGGAAAGGTACCTGGTATAAAACAAATTACGGTGCATATAGATCAATGGGTATTTGTAATTTAGGAACATTAGAGTCTATAAATGCTTCTGAAAGTAACCGAAAACAAAAGCTTTAGAGAAGTATTAATAGTTCCAGAATAAAATGGAAAGAAATGGGCTGGAAGAAAAAAAATAATTTTGCAATCTGGAGAATGACAACGATATCAATGAAACAGTTACTACATTAATCAAATATTAAAATGAACATATTACTATTCCGTTGGTATAATTAGGAACGCAAAAAATATTATAATAATATATATATACTGAGGAATAAAATTTAGATTACATAGACTTAGAAGACCTCTCTGGAAAAGTGCAATGTTATCCCAACAGAGGTGCCGAATTGTGTAACAAGTATGATAAATATATAAATGCCAGTATCAGACGATTTCACAACTAAAGTTTAAAGGCCTTTTGAGGATATGTACTTAGAACAAATAGTGAATCATCTGAACCTGGAACAGACTCAACTGTTTGAGACTAGGCATATTAACTTGCACCTACATTGAGGATAAACAAAACTAAAGTTTAGGAACTGGCAACCAGTTTGACTGCTTAATGCCCTAAACATATTAGGATTAGGATGCATTGCTAAAAGAGATAAGATATTATTGTAGAAAATGATAACTAACGATCATGTTGTTGTTTTAAAGGGCATATATATTTGTGAAAATACATGGATCGTATATGATAGTATAAACATTACAGAAAAGTTACAAGTCTCGGTTTCACTTTTATTAATCAGTTCAATGATTATATCTCATGAAAATTGAATTATAATATTATAAAGTTCCTAACTTCTGGACCAAACATAAATTAAATGTTACATGTTAATATCTCATTGGCAAATTTACAAAATCAGCTCCTTTGCATAGGGTTTCAAAATATCGATGGGTTATAGATAGGGAGAGGTTTTCCAGTATGACAAGTTTGTTACCTAAATTCTTTGAGTTAGTCAAGTATAGCACTTTAATAGGCTTTATCCGATACAGAAATTGTCCTTATTTAATTATCACAGGTTTATTGTGATACATGTTAGATATTTTTAAAGAATAAACATTATTTTCCTAGGTGTATTCGTTTGTGTATTTTGTATTCAGATAAAGTGCTATTATATATATATATATATATATATATATATATATATATATATATATATATATATATATATATAAATATATATATCAGATAGATTTTCATATGCCATGCAATTCAATAATTATGTGCGCATTTAACATGTTACAGATCATTATATGTGTGATGTTACAACAAACACAGATTAAGTTAAGTATGTTAAATGCCTATGAAGAGGAAAGATATAGAAATATATATATATATATATATATATATATATATATATATATATATATATATATATATATATATATATATATATATATATATATATATATATATATATATATATATCGCCTCTAGACAACGATGTCTTGAGTAGGTGCTATTTGCGTCCTAATTATTTTCTCAGGAGATTAAATTAGTGAGATTGCGTATACTTTAACAGGCTTGTTCTTCCCACAAAATTGCAGCATTTCAGCAAACCTGATAGTTTGTTAAAGTAACAAGGCTTGCAGGCGAATAAAAGTATATTTTCCTGAATAGTTTAATGATACAATTAGAAATTATACAAAGTGTGACATCTACGTTGTACTTGAAATATATCCCCATCTACGTATCATGCTTTGAGAATGAGGACTATAAAAATATGGTCGAAAACCTATATTCGTCACTATTTTCATAATTTCCAATTAAATCAATTAGTCGGGAGCGAAATAATTTTCCTCAATTTATTTTCCGTATTTCCTCAACCCCCTTGTGCAATAGCCTCTCATACATACGTAAGCTAACCGTTTCCATCAGGAGAACCTTGGTAACCGAGAAAGAATGCCTCTCCCAAATGAATTATGAACATCTGAGGAAAACTCTTGATCAGATTCCTATGCTCAAAGTCTATAATTAACACTGCGTAGGAGTTTGTCGATGGAAATACACTTTTGCTTGCACGGCTTGGCCATGATAATTGATCTCATTTAATTCGTCGAACGTGGGTATAATAATTATGTTGAAACGTTTATTATCAGCACTACATTTGCAAATATCTAAGTGTGGACGGAAAATAATTTCTTCCATCTAACGTCTAAAAATAATCGAAAGGATATCGAATATTATAATTGGTAATAATACCAAAAAATCTTGAAAGATGGCATTTTGAAAGATGTGGCAATTGCTTTAAAGTATTAATTAATTGTATGAAGAGGAACATTTGCCAATGTCTTTCTCAATCTATTCATTGTTTAAAAATTGTACATGTCAACAAATGTATTGCTATGTTTATGTAATAGTTCTGTAGAGATGTTACACAGTCTGTACTAGTAACAAATATTTTAGCAGTTTACTCACACCCTTTATATATCAGAGCCTGTTAGTTATTTCCTTCATTTTGGAATTTATCAGGCTCAATTCAAGGGTAATGAATGCTATACAGTTATTCTGAGTAATGGTAAATATCAGGTCCTATAATGCCTAATCTTGGCGGCAGAATTATGTTTACTTCTTAATGATATAATCATATTTCTCAGAAATCTCTCACTATTCTCGTAGCAGGGGGGGCCATATGTATTTCATGTCTTCTGAACAATTTATGATTACTACATGTTTCGTCTGAATATAGGTTATGACTGTAGTTTATTAGTTTATATATATATATATATATATATATATATATATATATATATATATATATATATATATATATATATATATATAGTCGAACTTACACGGTGAAAGTTGCCTAAATGGGATGTAAGTCAATAATACATACACGGACATGAATTGAAGGTGGTCGATACAGTACGCGTTGTCAGTATTACAGGTATGGTGTTGCATATGGCTAATCTGTATGTAATTTACCAAACAATTATGAAACTTCGCACGTAAAGTGTATGTAATGCAATGATCTTCCACTCAAACTGATCACAACATAAAATATTTGGGCTTCTAAAGTGTTCAGGCAAGAATATTAATTCACAATACCTCAATATGAAATATGGCTACCGCACAAAATCAGTGCCCTCACTGCGTTCAATCTATCTGTACATCCAGCTCTTGAAACATGTTCTTTTTCATGTACTCCAAATATATCCTCAGTCTCACTTTATAAATATATTATATGATCGAATTTAAAAACAAATATAACAAGTTGTTTAATTCATCTCCTACTGGTTTCCTAATCAAGGTCAGCATTAGATACAGAGTATCTATCATTAGGTGTTTATTATGAAAAACAGTCAGGTTAAACTGATTTTCGGGAAAATGAATTAAAAAAATATTAAATTTGGTTGGTCAAACACGTGTTTTGGCAGTTTTGGTTGTACACATAAGTATATTAATGAAAGAAACTATTCGAGATATTTGTATGACATGCTGATTCGAGTTCACATGTGTTTATCTATAGTTTAAATAACAAAATACATATTCAAGATTAGCTTTAGCTCAGGAATGACATTGTATTATAATATTTAGTATATGTTTCACGGAAGACTCTCGCAGTTCCTGCATTATACATACCTGCACGTAGGTTCAATAGGCAATATTCACCTGTAAACAACAAAGGAATGTTGTGAGGAGTTAATACGAATTTATGCAATTCAACCGAAAATAAAAATATGATTTCAAATTAAGCGTTGCCAATAGGTGAAAAAGATAAAAAAAACTCAATATCTTGATCATTATTCTCATGTCAATTTGAAGTCAATGAAACTATACACTAACGCATCAATATATAGAGTAAACCAATGTTTTCAATGTCAAATCATTTCGTTATATATACTCTTTCTTTTACAAAAATAGTCTTTTTTCTTAAAGCCACTAATGTTTTCTACCATATGCGAAAGTATCGATATTATGAATTGCTTATAAATTAACACCATCCACTGTATGTTATTCACTGCAAAGTTAATATCAGTTTGGCTGGATAACGATGCTAGTGGTGGTGTTCTTATGTTCTTACTATGATCTGATGTCAATGTAACGCGTGCAAGTTTCATTGGTTTGTTGTTGTTGTTGTTGTTGTTGTTGTTGTTGTGTTTTATATAAGCATTCTTTTTAAAGTAACTATCGAAAACATCAAATAAAGTGGTTGAGCAGAGATCGAACAATTATTTTATGTACAAATATAAATTATTTCAGAATGGTAAGAAGTTAAATACTAGATCCCCGCCTGACCCAAATGTACACATAGGAGTACGAATGAACCATCATGAATACCTCAAAGTAGGATTGCATTGAATGATCTCGTAGTTTACTTTTTAAATTGATGACGACAACGGTGGTCATTTTGACTCCAGGGTGTTTTTATAACACAAACAAAATGTACAGGTCGAGGTCAAGTCTCATATAAGGTTAACGATGTCACTTATGACATTTCAACTTATGCTTAAGTGAGTACACTATTTTACCTAATCATTAGAAAGAGGGAATCATCATAGGTTTCATTTGCAATCTGCACTAAACATCTTAATTTAAGCCATATAATTTAGTATATATATATATATATATATATATATATATATATATATATATATATATATATATATATATATATATATATATATATATATATTTATATATATATATATATATATATACATACACACACACACACACACATATATATATATATATATATATATATATATATATATATATATATATATATATATATATATATATATATATATATATATATATATATAATATATATATGTGTGTGTGTGTGTGTGTTATTAATAATGACTCATCTTAACATTCTGATGTCTGAAAGATTCGCCAGATTTCAAGTATCCTCCCTTTGACATTCTTATTTGCTATATAACCTAATCGAAAATAAGACGGTTTTCTAATTACTGAAGATCAATGATTGGCCGTCCCTATCTGCTAGGTAATGACATGTTGTTTATGTTTCAGTGCTCACATAATTGTCTTGTTATTTGTTTTGTGACCCGGTAGCTTGTACGTTAATGTACTCCAGTGTTGTGTTTCCGCTGTTTTCAATTTTGATTATTGTAAATAATGTATCGTCTATGTAATTGCAAGTCGTTTAATAACAGCTTCGACCATATAATCTTGCATTGAATTGTTATTTTGTTCTTGCTTATGTGTGTGTGCGTATTTTCTTTATTAATCTCAAAAATGATTGGTTACTTTGAGCATACAAACTACTGCGCGGATAATAATTAAGTTCTTTAGAAACGTACACGGTACCATTTGAGCAATGTAAGTAACGAAAGAGCCGTCTGAAATGTCTCTATGATATATTTGTGAACAGTGAAATGTTGTTTAAAAATATTAATTGAGTTCTTTGTGAAGTGAATAACGGTTCCACACTGATTAATGATGTTGGAATTTATAACTTGCAGTAGTACTAGTAGTAGTTGTACTACATAATCCCGTTCATAATTGATATTTTCGCATTTGAATTGTATGTTATCAGATTTTTCCGTACCATTCTCATTCTAATAATATTTGGGGATTTTTCTGGTTAAAGTTTTATTTTTGTTACGAACTTTGTTCGCCTTATTGGCTTGATTAGCCGTATCTTATTTGAGAGAGCATTAGCTGGAAATTGCACGACGCAAATTCTAGCAAATAAATAATGCGAACGCAATGCAATAGCTTATAATGGGCTTCTTTATCAATAAAAAGTTTGTAAATGTATAGGAATATATTGCTGTTGACAAAATCATGTAAACATACACATCTATCTTTTGGTAATAATATGAGTTATATTGCCGTTAAGAAAGTACAATTCATTAGAATGAACTTAAAACATTCCTAGAGTTCTGATTGGTAATTATATTATAACAATACCAAAGTTGTACACGTTCTAAATGTCTGCAGTTATATCGAGGTACGATGTATTAGTCTGTTTAATTGAACATTACGTTAGTTAAGGAATCTGAAATAGTATTCTACCACGAAATTGAAATATCAATATACATCAATCAAATTGTATGGGAACATGATTGTCAGGATTATGTATTGCCATCTCTTCAGCTGAAAACTGATTAACAATAATGTGTTAGAATAACTAAGGTAAATATAGAAATACGGGCTTATTACCAACGACCTGAATTCAAGACTTTCCCATCCTATTTGTCTACGTACAGCAACTATTTGTGTTGCTCCTGTAACGGTTATTACTAACTGTATTGTATCGACTACATTGTTACGATATTATGATCATTTGCGCTAGTTCACATTGCAATATTTCAACATAGGTCACATACAAAGCGTATACATAACTGCTTAAGATTTTGCGTGAAGCTGAAATAATTCTCAGTCGGAAATACTTTTATGTTGACAATGTTTTGTACTTTCCACAGCGGTCGTACTTGTGCTATGAATATTATATTAGTATAACTTAATAAGGTTGAATCAGGTCACTGATTTACTGATTAACATTACATTACATCTGATGGAAATGCAGTATTAAAAGTAAGTGATTCACTGATTGCAATGATTGCAAAAACAGTTCCTGTTTAGAAGCGAACTGTTGTACTTGATAACTGTACGATTCTACTGTATTTACAAATTTTATTATGCATTGAAAAGTAACGCAGTTTGATGAACAATACGAAATAGATTCAGAATATATTGGAAGATGAACATCTCAAACTAACTGTTTTCGTATTTATGTATTAATAGTATTATTGTCATCTCCATCCCTCGGTCAGTGACTTAAAGTATATAATCATATAAGCGTCTAAACGATCGATCGAGAAGATGATGTCGTGTATTGGACAAGCCAATATTACAACGCAAATGCTCAACCTTTAAAATCATGTAACCTCGCGTACAATGATTCCTATAGAAGATAAAACACACACACACACACACACACACACACACACACACACAAACAGCAATGCTCATATTCCAAACATGTTCGTGTTCGTATAATTTGCTATTTATAATTCATATTTTTTAATATTATCGATTGGGCATAAATCTGGCAATTTATTCATGTACATAACACTGTTTTGTTTCATTTACTTTCAATATCCTTTATCACGGACTCCGATTCATTGGCCCGCTGCAGTATGGGGTTGTATATTAGACTCGACGTGTCCTCGCTTCATGTCGTAAGTGGCGACAGGGCGGAGGCAGTCTGTTGACTGTGGTTTTGCGACGATTATTGAGGAAATGATCCTGGTATCTGAGAACAAGCTTTCCAATTCAGTGCACTATTTTGACCTCGGTGTGTCCCATACATTTGGTTAAGGTTGGCGTAGTCTCGACAAAAAAGGCCAATTACCTCAATACTTAGGAGGATTTTATATACATCCTTGTAACTATCTTGATGCCATCGTTGCCTCTAAAATCTACAACTTCATTTGACTTCTCTGATCTCTAACTACTTCCGGTGTTGCAACGGGTCAGTTGGGAGGTATATTCACCTACTGAATATACCATCTGTGTGTTCCTGTAGCCTACAAAGTGTCACCTTGTCGGAGTACGTAATTGGTGGGTAAGCACGGATAATTGAATAACTATATGAACAATCCAAAAGCAAATCGACTCAAGAGAACCAAGACCTAAAGAACCCTGAATTAAAATCGATTAGCTCACGTTTGGAATGTATGTACAAATTAAGGACATAAACAAAGCTCAAAAGGGCATCATCCGATGCGATGCTTTTTATGGAGTCAAGAACAAAGAAGTCTTCGAGCTGATGAAAATTCAAAGTGTCACTACCGTCAGTAAAATTCGCATAAAGCGTTATAACAGGTTGCAGGACAGCAACACTATTATTGACTCCCTATGCAAGTAAACAGTGCCTGAAGTAGAATAAAGTGAACTTTACAAAGTCGATACAATTATATCAAAATCACTTCGATTTGTCAAATGCAAGAAGTACTAAGATCATAAAGGCAGACCCGCCAACAACCTAGTTTGTAGCCGATGTGTACCCTTAATCATCAGAAAAGTGAGTGCAAAGTACGTCCGCACTGCGTCATCTACGGAAAGCAGCAACGTAATAATTTCCACGACTGTGAACCTGGAAACAAGTGAAGATCATACGTAGGATTAAATACACATCCTGAATCTCCTTTTCAGCGGCCAGACATATTTTACAAATTAGAACCTTCCTACCTGTCCAAACGTTCATAGCTGTAGTGACGAATAAACTAAAAAAAAAACTAAGGACTCAGAGGCCTAATCCTGATCATCGGAGTCTGCACAAAATTCCAATCAAACAACATTCAATTCAAAACAAAATAACCAAACAGCTGAAAGAGAAAGCAGTCGAATAGGCAGTCGAACGGGGTCTGATAATCATACAAAAGTGAAATGTTTGGGGACTTTGAGGGCCTGGAGGCAGAAGAAACCAACCCGTGTACATAAGGCAACTACAGATCTACGAATAATTTGTTTAACGTCCTGATATAGAAAAGCATATAGATATCCTGCGAGAAAGGTCTTAACTAATCACAATATCAACTTCACTTTAATTCATAGTGAATATCACCATTATATAATGGAATTGTTGCGGATTTAAATTAAGTGTAGTGAAACGTTTCTGCCTTTAAGCGAATATGATCTTGAAGCCTAATGTGTGCATGCAACAAATTTAACCGACATGGATAACACCAGACTTAAGATTTACTCCCATTTCAATACCCACTCTACAATTATTTATGGTTCTTTAAAAGGAACATCAATAAGGTCTCTCATAATGTAAGCATACATTAGCAAGCCATTGTTGTACGCGTCACTCGCCGTGGAGAGCTTACTTAATGTTCCATTTATGTACCAATTAAACACGAAATTACTACCATATGATTTAGATGACCTAGTTCAACCCCACGTGTTCTACTCCGTGATTTCAATGTACATACCACTATATCAAAAAAAATGCGTCGCTGAGGCAAATATGTAGATGATTTTATTTCTAGACACGATTTGTGTCTATATATCACCAAAAAAATAAGATTTGTAGAATAATGAACTCGCACATCTGACCGTTTATACTCATCCGCTGTTTCTGAATTATGATTAGCAAGCCACTTATAATCTTTTCAGCAGTGACTACTTCTTAATCTTTCTAAAGGACATTAGCTACAATGTTGTTGAGCTTATTCCACACTAGAGGGTAAAGAAGGCCATCTGGATCAGGTCTGAGACACGTTGAACTAGGTTGGTAAATGTTATTCGAGTATGGCGTTTATGATAGCGTAGTCGCTTCAAGGTGTGTCTAGCAATTTACGAAATGTAACCTCAAATTAGTTTTTGAACTACTGATAATATGTAGCTCTCAGGAAGTCTCACAAACTAAACGACTCAACTTTCTTCGTAATTTACGTACACAATATTATATAAACCCTCAGCTTCAAAACTTTCTCTACACATCTCACAAATCAGGCTCATGAATTGTGATGTCAATCCTTTGATTCATTCTCGGTGTGTTATCTGCCAGACACATGCCATACATATGGCCATTACAAACCACAAAAAAACCTGCAAGAAGAAACCAACTTGTTCCAGATAACGGGTGACATGTCAATATGGATCGGCTATATTAGAAAAGACAATCGTACGAATTGATAGGCAGTATACTTCTCATGCTCTGGAGACAACATTGTGTAAGATATGAATGTAAATATATCAGTAATTTAAAAACAAGTCTGCTAACATACAACTGAATATTCGTATTTGTCATTCAAGTTTATGTTTTTCAGTCAATCAATTCAGCAAAATGTTGAAGGGTTATATAGGAATAGGCGATAATATATAAAACATTTGCTAGATGTAACAGAACACATTTATCTATCAGGCACGTTGATCAATAGTCATCACGTTAATAGCAGCAACGTGCTTAATTATAAACTATACAGCTACCATGGTTATTAAATATTCTTTAAATATTTCCTCATGACAAATCGAACTCGCTTCGTCGAACTTCAGAACTCGAACACTCGACTTGGCAAGAGATAATTATCTATAAATATTTTGAGCAATGTTTGAGTAGCCGTGCAAGATGTCCTCTCGAAACATAAAAGTAACGGCTCAACATTTAAAGGAATGTACTTTGATGGCTAGCCTCTGTTATTGATTTTGTGCTAACATGCAACACTAATGTAATTTGTAATTTAATGTATCGTCATAAAGAGAACAATGAGTCTCAAGAACATAAATTATCCTTGTAATTTGCAACGCCTTTCAAAAGAAGTAGCAAACACACTATAACGTGTTAGTTTCAGGATAAGTTAATTGTTGAATAAAGTATTTCATACATTACGTGTTATTACATTGAAAATCTGTATTGGTTCAAACAACATTCGAAACAGTGCAGTCTTATCAATCCTTTAGCTTTCATTGGCGTCAGATGTCAACCGCATCACCTCAAAACATATGTATGTATGTTTGTATGTATGTATGTATGTATGTATGTATGTATGTATGTATGTATGTATGTATGTATGTATGTATGTATGTATGTATGTATGTGTAACGTGGTGCTGGCGGGTTATCAAAGTGTTATTAGTACAATATTGCACAAGGCCTGGTCAGAGGTATTGCGCAACTTGGAAAACAACACTTGAAGACCGCCTCCCACTAATTGTCGTTATCTAGAAGATGATCGCTACGGTGTAATCTGCCCGGTCAGTGAATATAGTAATCTGAGATGGTACTTTGAACAAGACAATACACGAGCCCCCGTAAAGATAAAATATGAATTTAATTAAAAATACAATTAAGAAAAGAATGACACTGTGAATTACAATTTCTCTCTTTCTGAATACACTTAGTTCAGAAAATACAAATAATGAAGCTTTAAAATAATGGATACATTCATAAGAATCCAAACACTAATGAAAATAAATGAAGTTAGCCGTTAATACTGAGAGTAAATTTCATCAAGGAATCGAATGTTCATTTAACATTGGACTGTTGGGTGATTCAAAATGACCTTGTTCGACGACTGGTTCTCTTTTTTTCTCTTCTATGTTCGTCTTGACTTGCTTGCCCTTTGGTTGTAAGCGGGATTACACAGCTCTGTCTTCCAACTTGTTGTTTTTTCTCTTTTCCTTTGACTTCTCGCTGATTCTCACTCTTGCCAAAATAAACTATTTTCCTTTGACTTCTCGCTGATTCTTACTCTTGCCAAAGTAAACTATTTTCCTTGTAAAAGAAAAGGGTAAAACGCCCTAAGTATCTCGTTATTTTCAAAGTTGAAATAGTAAGTCCGTTTCTAGGTTCGAAAAATCAGATCTTACTAACAGTGTTATCATTTATACGGCTAACAAATTCTATACATGTTTTCAGATCCATAGAGCTATACTGCTAGTTATCGACATCAGAATTCGGGAAAGTCATATATTCCCGTAAATCATTACGTAAAGTGAGGCAATATAACATAACACACAGTCCATATTTACTAATATGATAAATTCAAATTAATGTAACACTTTCCAATCATAAATGTACACGGCGGGTTTTCTACATCACCCATTTACCTACCTAAGTATATAAGGTAAAAAATGTTAATTCAGAATTCAAAATACATTATTAAATCACTGTAAAACCGACTATCCATACAAAATATGGACACATCATGCATCTGTAACAAAGAAACATATCAAAGTACGTTATTAAATCAATGTAATACTGAACTATTTGTATCGTAGTATCGATACATTATGCATCGATGACAAAGATAAACAGCATATACCTTACATCATGATAAAGGTGAATTTGAGTTAAGTACCTTGTGTTTTTGGCGTCTTACAATCGTTCCACATTCAGTTTCCCGGAACCACAATTAATTTACGAACGTCTGTCTTTCAAAGACGTACGGAGTCTTCTCCTGTGTTGGAATTAATAATTCTGACCGTCTCTTGCAGAGATCTTCCTAGACTGACTAACCTCGTTTGATACGTAGTATATATTTCCCCGATTCTGGAGTCCGACACCCCCCCCCCCTTCCCTATGCATTCGCCCAATCGGAATAAATGCTATTCTTACTGACCTTATGAAAACCGTCTATCTAGATGCCAAACATGCCACTTAGGATCGAAATATCACCTTATCATTTGTCTCAATCATTTTTGAAAGCTCTGCGTGAGTAATCACATAATTTTAACGTGTCAAACACTCAGTCCGTTTTCACCCTAATTATTGTAACAGTCTGACCGAGTTAAACTAACATTCTTTCCGTTCCAAACTCTACTCCAAGACAGTTGATTGTCGGCTAGCCTACGAATTAATTACTGGATGTCACTAACGAAAAATTTGGCACTTGACAGTTTGTATGTATGTATGTGTGTATTTTTGTACGTACGTACGTGTGTGTACTATATGCATATATATAGATAGATAGATAGATAGATAGATAGATAGATAGATAGATAGATAGATAGATAGATAGATAGATAGATAGATAGATAGATAGATAGATAGATAGATAGATAGATATATAGATATATAGATATATATGGGGGCATTTCATTTGGTGATTTTGGGACAGATGTTACAAATTGAGATATGTACTTTTCTATATGGCTCTCAAGCGACAAAACAAGTTATTGTATTTTGTTTGTCCTCAATACGGCCAAGACCACCGTCAAATCAAAACAAACGAGAGCATTGAACAATATATTTCAAAATATCTACCCAACTATACAACGTATTCATTAAAGTGCCATACCAGTGTAGATAAACTAAATAAAATTCAGTATTATTTTAATAGAAAATAAAGTCTGGACGCGATATAAACAAACACGAAGGAACAATTATCCATAATAAGTGAGAAATACGCTCAGGTGTGTTTCGAAAATATTATACATCGGACCGATTTTATCGCTCGGTAATTTCCGGAGGGTTCTTCCTCCAACAGTTATTTATAAATTTTTTTTAAAATACGCGTACCCTCGTATTTCATTATAAATGATTATGCTATGTGCTGCTCAAAACGCTCAATATAACGGCAGTTACGTGTTTGCTAATTCATTGACCTCAATATAACGGTAGTTACGTGTTTGCTAATTCATTGACCTCATGCAGTGGACATAGTTTAGGGATTTTGGACTGCAGACAACAATCAAAAAATAAAGATTCAGGCCAAGCATATGTATGTATGTATGTATGTATGTATGTATGTATGTATGTATGTATGTATGTATGTATGTATGTATGTATGTATGTATGTATGTATGTATGTATGTATGTATGTATGTATGTATGCTTGAACGTACGTACGTGTGTGTGTATGTATGCATGCACTGGTGGCATGCATGCATATATATATATATATATATATATATATATATATATATATGGGGGGATTTCATTTGGTGATTTTGGGACAGATGATACAAATTGAGATATGTACTTTTCTATATGGCTCTCAAGCGACAAAACAAGTTATTGTATTTTGTTTGTCCTCAATACGGCCAAGACCACCGTCAAATCAAAATACCAATATAAAGAAACGAGAGCAATGAACAATATATTTCAAAATATCTACCCAACTATACAACGTATTCATGAAAGTGCCATACCAGTGTAGATAAAGTAAATAAAATTCAGTATTATTTTAATAGAAAATAAAGTCTGGACGCGGTATAAACAAACCCGATGGAACAATTATCCATAATAAGTGAGAAATACGCTCAGGTGTGTTTTCGAAAATATTATACATCGGACCGATTTTATCGCTCGGTAATTTCCGGAGGGTTCTTCCTCCAACAGTTATTTATATTTTTTTTTTAAAATACGCGTCCCGTTATAAATGATTATGCTATGTGCTGCTCAAAACGCTCAATATAAAGGCAGTTCCGTGTTTGCTAATTCATTGACCTCAATATAACGGTAGTTACGTGTTTGCTAATTCATTGACCTCATGCAGTGGACATAGTTTAGGGATTTTGGACTGCAGACAACAATCAATATACATTACAGGTTTAGTGGAACGAACGTGAGCTTTGATTCCTGTGTTTTCCTAACTTGGTGTTACATCATTTTGTAATTGATTTTAGAGAGCCTTTTGACGATAAGATAATGTTTATAGTGTATTTTAATTGGAATGTGGAATTGGTTTATCACGGAGGAGATTTAATTCCATATTGAATCATGCCATATCAGCTCTCAACTTAAACTATGACGCTCGAAAGTGGCATATGACATTAATTTAAAAATGGACTCTTGTTCGGGAATATTGACAACACATTATATAATACGCAATACTAATGACAAGACACAGAAAAAGAAGAGGAAAACAGTGATTTTTCTCAGAGAGAACTGTTTCCAAGTAACAATTCTGACAGAATCGCAGTAGCAGATTTCAATTAGTGTATTTGTTCATTGACGTACTATTTGTTGACTCATCTAAATTGGACAGGAGATTAACAATTATAAGAGCGCGTCATATAGGGATAATTACAGGTTTAAAGTATATGTACAGTTACACAGAGGTGAAGGAAAAGTATGCCAATACGTTTCAATTGCACGCTGGACTTTGCGCTACTTTTTAGAGTCCGTCCTAAAGATTAAACAGAAACGACATTGCTCTTTACAACGCGTAGGAGATTTCTGTGTAGCAGTATCAAATATTATATTATATTTTTAGTAAATGTATACTTAATTAGAATACAGTATCTCGTGATAAATATATAAATTTATTCTTTTATCTACTTAGTCAATTAGGCACGCTTTAAGCAAGCCTACTGTTCAAGCTGTTTTGGTATACCCATTACTCAATTCGGCTTCACAGTTTACCTCACAAGTCTGTCTTGTTCCTATTACAAGGCATGCAATGAACATTGATCACTTTGAAAATTGCTAATTCAATTTGCTCATTCATTCATCATCGTCTGATCCATTTATATATATATATATATATATATATATATATATATATATATATATATATATATATATATAAGAGAGAGAGAGAGAGAGAGAGAGAGAGAGAGAGAGAGAGAGAGAGAGAGAGAGAGAGAGAGAGAGAGAGAGAGAGAGAGAGAGAATAGTGTATGGCCAGAATGGAATAACAGAGGAATGGGTAATTAGTCATATATTTCCCTCCAACCACATTACACTTCAATCACTTGGAATCAGAAAAATAGAAAAATACGTTTTTGTGAAAACGATATCTACATAACATTATCGAAACCTACAACATTCATAAAGCCCACGCACATCTGTCATATTTCATGGATATCATCTAGCTTGTGTTGCTTCGTTGCATTATTATTGAGATAGCTTATGTTTCAAGAACTTGCCTTCAAATTGGCAAGCATCCTGATTTGTATGTAGCTATCGGTTTACTTCCCGTATTCATGAGGCTCGTAAAATGCTTCGTTATGAAGGGATTTGCACGTGGCAATACAAGTATCAGCCATGGGAATTGATCGCTTTTGTTAGCTACCAGTTGCTGCATTGATTTTGTAGATATTTTTAAGAGCCTTACGTGTATCACACGGCATTTGAAGGTCAGGGATGTCTACTGTAGATTCAAGCTGCGGACAATGTGTTTATAACGCGATTGTATAGTAACATCGAAATGGTTAATGTAGTATACATAGAACATACTCTAGTAATTCACGCTATAAATGTTAAAGAGATTTAGGACGTTTTGATGTGAGGGGCCCATTGTATTATTTATTTAATTTCTTCAACAAGCGGTGCGAGAGTGAAAGAGTATACTGCCGATGCATACCTACTTACAAATTTCACATACATAAAACCAAGATAAGCGAAATCAATTTATATATGTGCCATAATAATGGCAAAATAATATTGCACGTACAAGACATAGTGATTACATAATATTTAGCCTATTAACTCTATTAGTTTCGCTTTATTTCTCAACATTTGCTGACAAATACTTTGTTTTTAATATTCCACACATTCAGTAACGTAGACCTAGATAAGATCATGTATCAATTAAAAGGACACGATAAGGTTACTCGGTAGGTGCTGAATACAAATGTTGCGACGTTTAATATGACAGCGATCATACATCCATAAATTCAGGTTTTTTTATAAAAAAAATCTGCTGATAATGATACTTTGCCTCGTGAAGTGCCTTTTCAGACTACACATGGATGATGCATTTACTTCATGCGTTGTATGGCTGATACTAATTTATGCACTTAACCCTGATGGATTAGTCTCTTTTATTAGTCAGTTGAAAAAGAAATATTTTCTCTGTGATAGTTGCAGAATGATGTCTTCAATAATGTGTTATTATTATTATTATTATTATTATTATTATTATTATTATTATTATTATTATAAATAGATGAAAAGAATGCATGCAACGAAAATGTTTTAATTACAGCAATGCCTTTTATTAAAAGCAAACTGCGCAGGAGTGTATTCCATTTGCAGATACAGTTTGTATCCTGTTGACTAAAACTTGAACTAAAATAAGGCTGCATTGTGAATGCCAAATACAAGCTGGGGACCGTGATGAAATATATCATGATCTATTTTGCCCAATGCTGCAGACAAATCAAAGAGGGCGAGGACTCTAATCTTTCAGCCATTTATAGCAGAGATAATGTCATTAACTACTTTCAGAAGCGTAGTTTGAGTACTGTGGCAATGGCTATATGGAGACTGTACACTGCTAACAAGACTTTGAATTCAGATGAGATACAAGTTGGATCAGAACAACCTTTCCCAATATTTTTTTTTTTTGAACGGGAGATTAGAACCGGGGGGAGGGTAGTTCTTTAAATCGTTATGGTCAAGTGTTCGTTTTTTCAGCAGAGGCTTTACAAAGGCAGTTTTGAAAAATGATGGGTATTCCCCGGATGAGATAGATATTAATAACATCAGTTAGTGAAGGCAATATTGAGTCTAAGGACTCAAGCAGTAGTGATTTTGGAATTGGACCAATTTCACATGACTTTGTCGCACTCTTCATCACGATCTATAGAGACAGTTTAAGATTGAAAACATTAATAGAATCTAGGAGTTTTGAGGTGTATGGGTTTCAAGGATATTGAAAGTGAAAGTTGAAATCTCCAAGAATAATTAGGTTGCCACCTATCGAATTTCCATACTCCAGAAGACTCAGAAACTGCTCGAAAAAGAGAGATTCAGTCAGCTTGATTTTTTTTCTACTAAGAGGAGGGCGGTAGAGACAGAACAAAAGGACTGACATTTGTTAAAGTGTGTGTGTTGTTTGCACTAGCTCAAACGATGTGTGGCAGAAATTGAAGGTTATGTTGTATTTAAGACATTTTATCATGGAATTCATTGTGATGACAGCAATTCCACCTCCGCGAGAATGGCACGGGAACGACTTAATGGTGTCAGCCGTGGGTGTTAAAACCGCGCACTTGGGATCATCGCCCGATGTTTGTTGCGATGTGTCTGTCAAGAAGAAGACGTCGATATTCTGCTCCTTGATAAAATTAACTATTTATGTGCGTTTTTCCGGTGGTTCAACTGATTGGGCGTTGAATAATGCAATACGCAATGGAATCTCTGCGACAGTTGACACAACGGTTCACAATTTAAGATGGATTTGCACCAGGTTATCAAAATTATCGGCCGAATTTTTAAATTGATTTTCTGGAAAGGACGAAAGGGAGATAACTGGAATTCTTCTTCCTGTTCTATGCCGGCCAGCTTTGAGACAACGTTTCTTTTTTCATTTCCGTATACATTTAAGTAATGACGAATGTAGTCTTAGGTCATTTAGTCCTGAGCACAATGTAGCATGAGGAGCCAAGGTTTGATCATTGAAAGCGATTAATGAGGGTCCATCATACCCTCAGCAGGTTGACTGGCGATCACGTGATGGCCGTTTATTCAAACACAAAGGACGCCTTAACAGTGGAACAAGACAGCTAAGAAGAATTATTATTATTTTCGTTTAACAAACAATGAGATGAAGAAACACATACTAAATGAACAGCAAATGCATGATGAAGATAGACAACAAGCACTTATATCATGAAAAATAGCACAAAAACTGGAAGAGCTGTGTCAAGCCGGATAAGCTATAGCCGCCATCGTTCTGGATATATATATATATATATATATATATATATATATATATATATATATATATATATATATATATATATACAGAGATACAGACAGATAGAGATTCAGGCCTTGTTTCCCTAATAAAAATAGATTTTCATTGAATAAGTTGAATCTGAAATTAATTTATTTTACTTAATTATGATCATCTTAACATGTACAATAAAGATCCAGACATACTATCACGTCGTTTTCTTCATTAATGTGACAGTAAGTGTAGTTGAAAATATCACCATATTGTATTTCCTGTATTAATTTGCGAGCAGACATCTCTTCGGTATGCAGGAACACTTCAAAACGTAATCGCATCAGGATATACACCTTTTGGTTGACAGAAAAAGCACGGTTCCCATATGCAGACTGTGAATGCCAAAGTGAATCAGTAAATCAATACAGTTAAACTGGCTTCTTACTGAATATCTACATTTCGTTGTTTCAACCATAGTGGACAAGGTTGATGTTGAGAATATTTCAATGATTTACGAATATTTCCCCTCACAAATTAGCACGTTAAATAATGCGATACGAATATATACAGTTTTAATTGTAGGATGGAGAAACTTTGATAGCATATATTCTAATTTTAGCTATTATCTAATCAATTTAGGTCAAATTACATTTTTCAACAGCATCCTATACGAGTGAAAATATTTAAGCAACTTAAAGACTGCTCTAAAATTATTGATTTGCTACATTCCGTTCTTTTTCTTATTTGACATCTGTCACGGAATTGTGTATGACTGGTATGAATTTATGTATGTTGTCAAAAATGTACTCGGGTTTCGCTGCTGCGTGGTCACCCGAGGGTGGTTTATTTTGTATCGGCTCTAGTAATTTAGAAATACTGAACTCGACTCAATCTATGCTGCATGTGCAAATTGCCTGCAGTTTCAACCAAAGTACCTAGCTGCGCATATCTGTCACATCTAGTTTATATTATAGAGCAAATTCTCTGTAAACATTACATTACAACGAGTCTTGTCAGGAAGCTTACCACTATATGAGAGTAGAATCTTCAGCTGCGGACGTATTTAAGTTTAAGATTGTATTCTTATCGCTATTCGTTTTATATGACATTATTGTTTCAGATTTCAGATTTTTAGAATTTTTTCTAAATTCTACAGAATAAATACCTAGGTGATACAGCGCCATGATATTAGAATTACTATAGTCTGCTTGGAGATAGCTATTTGTTGTAAGTGAACAGAAATATTGAATTTAATTATACGCTGCATGCATTGAACGTTTAATGTAAATGGGTAACTAATTCATATGCGCGCATGCGCAACATATATGAATATGGAAGTACTTAACCGTGTCATATTTATTACACGGTTTAGTTGTTTTTACTTTTAGCTGCCTTGTGTTTGGTTGGGTGCTGCGTTGTGTACGGTTGGTTGCTGCCTTGTATATGCCTTATCTATATGGTTGGGTGATGTGAAGTCGCAGAAATCTGTGTGGTTTCTTGTGACGTATACGCTGTGTCTGTTGACGTTGGTTCAGAGGAGTGTATTTGGTGTTCTCGATGCGAGTGACCAAGGTGTCGCGACCGTCGGGTCTGTGTTAAATGTGAGGGCTCTCGAGGGATCCTTCAACAGACAGGGAGGAGTGGACCATGCGTGGTGACTCCTTGATCATTGACTAGAGCGGGTGGAACCGAGATAAATCTTGGACGTCAAATGGGCGCCACGATAGTTATATAATACGTGTTCCACGTTATTGGTAATGCCATCCGAGCAAAACTATCACCAGTTACATATCAAAATCGTTATATGAACGATAAATTCATAATTTCATATTTACATATCAAAATCGTTATATGAACGATAAAATCATAAATGACATACCTTTACATTGCTAAATCGTTATATGAACGATATAATTAAAATTAGAGGCAGTTACATCTCAGTCTCGTTATACGAGCGAAATATTCGTAAATTCAGACATACGCTTGTATTTGTTGATCGGATGATAAGACGTTATTCACATTAGTTTCAAATTCCTTTCGTTGAAATCATCCTTTGATGTTGTTTTTTTTGGGTTGAGTTACTTGTGTTTCATAGTTCCATGTAAGGAACTTTATAATTTTACTTATCTTTTGTTTATCATGGTGTCGTATTTGTTTATATTTAAATTGCGTTTATAAATAATAAACATCTTATTAACGCAGTTGTTTTCGATGTCTTCACTAATCCAGTCCCAACCCGGCTACATCTTGTGACAACATCTATGTTCAGATTTATATATAACACCTTCTTGACAAACTACTGACTAAACAAATACAAATATCTGGAGTGAGTTTACCTTCTTGTGCAAACTTGCGTTTGCGTTGAAGCATATTGAAGAAGAAAAAAAATTATATGCAAGCCAGGGCGAACATCATTTAGTTTGTTGACTTGGAGGTTGTTGACTTCATCCATAACTAAACGATATATATTCATATCTGCAATCAATATAGAAAATCTTATGTCGGCAAATACTCATTTTCTCATTTTGGTGGACATTAAGTATATATGAACGATAAGATCACAGAGTTCTAGAATGATATTCAGACGTTTGTCAAAGCTAGGACTCAGTTACTTTAATGTCTTTCCAAGAAGACAAATTTCAGTAAGATTGGGTGATTATCTTCTATCTTTAGTTTTTCACTGATTTTTAGATTGATGTTTAAACTTTATTTTAAAACTGCATTATTACATTTTTATGCCTGTTGCCAGTTGCAACAAAGCTTGTACTGCCAAATACACATGTTCACAGCTTAATAATTTCGTGCTTACTAAGCCACATGTCAGACTAGTATGTAAACACGAGTCTATTCCAGAGTACGGTCAGCGACCTTCAGTTAATACTTCTTTGCTACAGTCGTCGTTTTGAATTAGTGGCGGAGATCACTAAATGACAGATAATGCCTTTATCTCCATACATTAACAATGATTACAAATTGAAAAATCCCGAGTATAGATGTTCTAGACGACACTAGTTTCTTAACTAAACACGTATCTTATTCAGCACAAACGTTACTTATAATCCGAACGCTCTTATATTCATTGGTCAAAAATTTGTATTCTGCAAGACTGTGGACAAAACTTTTTACGGATTATTAACTTATTCTTGAATTAAGACTGCATTATAGATACAAACAATACAAATGTTGACAACAGATCCCCGTTTACGAAAAATCCTCAATTTAGACATTGAAGAATAGGATATCACGATATTAATATTTCAAATAGAAGGTAGTAAACAACTTTTCTTAAATGATAACTTAGTCTGAAAATATGTTACAATGACAACCCATTTTGAGTTCAGGCGATATATTGATAAATAGGTCAGATGTTTTATACAGGGAATATATTTGGAAAAAAATTAAGCAATTAGTTTTAAACTAATAAGCGCATGCATACTTGCATACTGAATGAACAAATATTTGACTTGCATTTTCAATATTCTACCTAAATATATCAATAATTGAACCATTACACATATTTTAAATTATTTGAAAACGTTCATGTTTAAATTTGGTTTTGAAAAAAATACACAACTTTGAATGTTTATGAAAGAACAACACTGTTAAAATTCCTCTAAATATAAACATGTTTAAATTTGAATTCAAGGTATATACGGAAATATGGCAGTATTATATCTGACTTATTGTTAAAAGGTAACAATTGTCAATGTATTTAAACATTTTATGTTTTATCAAGTGTGCTGCTAAAATTAATTGAACAAATATAAAAGATGTACATGTCAGTGTCACGTCTGATTTTACTTTAAGATTGCTTTAAGCTTCATTCAGTTGTTACTATGGAATATTTTAATCTTTAAAAACATTATCAGGAAGAATGAATGTGAAAACGTTTAAGAGAGATTACTTTCAATGAAAGGTTAGACATGCAATTTTATTGTATGTTCTTGACACGATGTTGATAAAGTTCCGTGTTGTTCATCCAGAGATGTTCTTTTTATCTGGACAAAATGAATGGCCGTCTTACATACGACTTTATATTCTCTCTCTCTCCCTCTCTCTCTCTCTCTCTCTCTCTCTCTCTCTCTCTCTCTCTCTCTCTTTATATATATATATATATATATATATATATATATATATATATATATATATATATATATATATATATATATAAATCTATATATATAATATTTGTGAGATATCAGATAGAGAGAGAGATAGACCGACTGATCGACCGAGAGAGAGAGAGAGAGAGAGAGAGAGAGATAGATTGATAGATAGATAGATAGATAGATAATATTTGCTTGGGTCCTCAGAATGACAAACAGGTCTATTCTGATCGACGTTTCATTTAGACAGATTGTAGTGTATCAACTTCGCACATGTCGCACTAATGACAGATTGATATGTCACTTTATACTTTTCCGAAGGCCTCGATGAAAAGCGTACGATTATTGAATATAAACGTAAAAATGCCGCATTCTGCAACATCATCCAAAATAGCGTTTATCCCATCCAAATAAACGTTCATTAATATAGTTTTAGTAGACCATTCTCTAAAGAATATTCCTGTCTATGTGATTCGTATTTATCGTAATAATGTTCTTACCATTACATCAGACGGCTAATCACTGAGTGAGACAGGTACAACTTAGTTATTTGTATGTTTAACTTGGTTTCTCCCTTAACATACTCCTTTAACATATTTATGTGGCTAAGTTGGTCTTGGTTTCGCCTCCATCGGGTAAATAATGATTTAATAATAATACTTAGCATGACGAGGATTGTGTAGTACTATAGTGCCTGGTTAGAGTGCAAATTAGTTCTTGCAATCTCATCGTCTTTGACAATTTATATTCAAAGTTGAAACATGATTAAGAAGATGTATTTTTGGTATCTTCATTAGAACGAAGTTTCACATTTAATAAATTCAATGATCACTACATAGTATGCTAAACATTAGTACAAAGGGACTCACTCCTAAAGATTCATGAACTGATTCCCTAACAGCAAACACAAGTAAATGGATGTGTCCATCCCAATTGTTGCCTATAAAATCCAATCATATTTTTCAAAGTTTCATGAATTATTTATAAAGTCCATTGGCTCTCAGAGTGATGAGCAGAAGCTATGAATTGTTGGATAGCTAATTCCTATGGAATCTGCTCTATTATTACAGACATAGACTTTGACGATTGATCAGATTGGACAGATTTGGGAAGGCCAAATTGTGAAATTGTGTACAAAGCACTATAATGTTTTAGATTTAATATTTCTCAAAGGAATTACCTCTGAAAATCTTGAGGAAGGTCAAATTATGGACAAAAGGTATTGGTTACTTACATGGTCTTATCAAAACGACCAATACAGTCTACCACATTTCTGATAATTGGTTCGTCAAATGCAGAAAGGGGTTGCAGATAAGCCTTAGGTATCTTCGGATTGGAGTTTCCTATCATTTGATACGTATGACAGGATCTTCAGTATTTACAAACATCAAGTTTAATGGTTGGCCAATCAAGACCTTCTGATACGTCTTATTAATCCCTAAATGACCAGCCAAAGGTATTTTGTGGTCGAGAGTACGAAGTTCCTCTCTGTACGATTTTGAAACTACAAGTTCATATTTTATTGACTTCTCAACATTAGGAGGTATCTCAGGTGGTCTCCATGTTCTCATAAGAATTGAAATTGTGATGAAATAACAAACAGTAGTTATGTTGCTTCAGTTTCACTAATGGATCTTGGGAACAAACATGAGATCATTTTCCTATAAGACGACAAAAGTGATTGTCGTTCGTCACCCTGATTACGATAAGGATAATGATTAGCTAAAGTAGAAACACTGTGAATAATACTCTTCATTGATCCAAACAAGGAGTGAAAGTAACCTCACTTAAAGCTTCACCAATACATATGTCAGCTAACGCAATAGTTTCCTATTCAACATCATTCTCAAGAGCTGTTTTTGCCATAATTCGAGTAACTGCACAAGCTGGATGTCCATCAGGGAATTCTTGTTCTATAGGATCACACTTCAGATAGATCATTGCCTTGAAATAAATGAATGCCCTCAATGGGTAACAAAAACACAGTTCCAACTTTCACAAGTCATGACACTGCGTTTAAGACAAATTAACACACTGGAGATGAACATTAGCAGAACCGCACTCTATTCACTAAAGACGAAAACTCTCATTAGAAGTAGACGTCTAAGAAAAAGCCAAAGTGCTTGATAAAAAGTACTCTCAGAAGCTCCTGTGTCCTTTAAAATGTGAATAGTGATAAGACTAGCCAAATTACTTATGAGTGATAATGATCCCATGGACTTTACTGGTTCATACATTTCCATAATACTCAGGCTGTTTTTTTAAACCCAAAATGTACTGCTTTCAACACATGACCATGACCTTGACCTCTAAGAAATAAGAACATTTGGAATAGATCGTTCTTAATTATGTGGCTTTTTTCATTTTGTAATAAACATAAACAGGATGTCATTTTTTCATATAAATAGTACATATAGGAAGAATAAGGATTTATGATGAATACTATCAGAAACATGATTTCTAAATGTTGTGCAAAATTTAAATTTAAAAGGGCTCTTATTAGGCTGAAATACATTTTTACCAGACAACGGCTGAGTAGACGATCTACTTACAAAAGAAACTGTATTAGCAAAGGAATATTTGTTCGCAGTACGAGAAACATTTTCTAAAGTATCAACACTATGCTCATCAAGATAATAATTAGTGTCACTATGGTTACAGTTCTTGAACTCTTTAAATAATACGAGTCGTCTTTTTAGAAAAGCACCACCTATCAAATTGTTCCCATACAAATTCAGCATAGATCTGGTCAGCTTTTTGTCGATCATTTAGATAACTTTGTCGATAAAACTCAGGTACCAAAACAGAAACCTTCAAGATATAATCCTTAATTACATCCTCATCAGCACTCTGCTGAGGTTACATTGAAATGTATGTACACTTTGTAATATTAGCAACCTTTTCCAGAAAATGGGATACTAACTTTAAATTTCTTATATCATCAAATGTGGGGTAGTGCATTTAACTCTCCAGATCAAATCTTTTTAATATAAGTTTAAATTCTCTGTATTCCTTTTATTTGTATATTTGCGTCTCTCTCGATCGATCGACCGAGAGAGAGAGAGAGAGAGAGAGAGAGAGAGAGAGAGAGAGAGAGAGAGAGAGATAGATAGATAGATAGATAAAATTTTCTTGGATCCTCAGAATGACAAATAGGTCTATTCTGATCGACGTTTCATTTAGACAGATTGTAGTGTATCAACTTCGTACATGTCGCACTAATGACAGATTGATATGTCACTTTATACTTTTCCGAAGGCCTCGATGAAAAGCGTACGATTATTGAATATAAACGTAAAAATGCCGCATTCTGCAACATCATCCAAAATAGCGTTGATCCCATCCAAATAAACGTTCATTAATATAGTTTTAGTAGACCATTCTCTAAAGAATATTCCTGTCTATGTGATTCGTATTTATCGTAATAATGTTCCTACCATTACATCAGACGGCTAATCACTGAGTGAGACAGGTACAACTTAGTTAATTGTAGGTTTAACTTGGTTTCTCCCTTAACATACTCCTTTAACATATTTATGTGGCTAAGTTGGTCTTGGTTTCGCCTCCATCAGGTAAATAATGATTTAATAATAATACTTAGCATGACGAGGATTGTGTAGTACTATAGTGCCTGGTTAGAGTGCAAATTAGTTCTTGCAATCTCATCGTCTTTGACAATTTATATTCAAAGTTGAAACATGATTAAGAAGATGTATTTTTGGTATCTTCATTAGAACGAAGTTTCACATTTAATAAATTCAATGATCACTACATAGTATGTTAAACATTAGTACAAAGGGACTCACTCCTAAAGATTCATGAACTGATTCCCTAACAGCAAACACAAGTAAATGGATGTGTCCATCCCAATTGTTGCCTATAAAATCCAATCATATTTTTCAAAGTTTCATGAATTATTTATAAAGTCCATTGGCTCTCAGAGTGATTAGCAGAAGCTATGAATTGTTGGATAGCTAATTCCTATGGAATCTGCTCTAATATTACAGACATAGACTTTGACGATTGATCAGATTGGACAGATTTGGGAAGGCCAAATTGTGAAATTGTGTACAAAGCACTATAATGTTTTAGATTTAATATTTCTCAAAGGAATTGCCTCTGAAAATCTTGAGGAAGGTCAAATTATGGACAAAAGGTATTGGTTACTTACATGGTCTTATCAAAACGACCAATACAGTCTACCACATTTCTGAAAAATGGTTCGTCAAATGCAGAAAGGGGTTGCAGATAAGCCTTAGGTATCTTCGGATTGGAGTTACCTATCATTTGATACGTATGACAGGATCTTCAGTATTTACAAACATCGAGTTTAATGGCTGGCCAATCAAGACCTTCTGATACGTCTTATTAATCCCTAAATGACCAGCCAAAGGTATTTTGTGGTCGAGAGTACGAAGTTCCTCTCTGTACGATTTTGAAACTACAAGTTCATATTTTATTGACTTCTCAACATTAGGAGGTATCTCAGGTGGTCTCCATGTTCTCATAAGAATTGAAATTGTGATGAAATAACAAACAGTAGTTATGTTGCTTCAGTTTCACTAATGGATCTTGGGAACAAACATGAGATCATTTTCCTATAAGACGACAAAAGTGATTGTCGTTCGTCACCCTGATTACGATAAGGAGAATGATTAGCTAAAGTAGAAACACTGTGAATAATACTCTTCATTGATCCAAACAAGGAGTGAAAGTAACCTCACTTAAAGCTTCACCAATACATATGTCAGCTAACGCAATAGTTTCCTATTCAACATCATTCTCAAGAGCTGTTTTTGCCATAACTCGAGTAACTGCACAAGCTGGATGTCCATCAGGGAATTCTTGTTCTATAGGATCACACTTCAGATAGATCATTGCCTTGAAATAAATGAATGCCCTCAATGGGTAACAAAAACACAGTTCCAACTTTCACGAGTCATGACACTGTGTGTAAGACAAATTAACACACTGGAGATGAACATTAGCAGAACCGCATTCTATTCACTAAAGACGAACACTCTCATTAGAAGTAGACGTCTAAGAAAAAGCCAAAGTGCTTGATAAAAAGTACTCTCAGAAGCTCTTGTGTCCTTTAAAATATGAATAGTGATAAGACTAGCCAAATTACTTATGAGTGATAATGACCCCATGGACATTACTGGTTCATACATTTCCATAATACTCAGGCTGTTTTTTTAAACCCAAAATGTATTGCTTTCAACACATGACCATGACCTTGACCTCTAAGAAATAAGAACATTTGGAATAGATCGTTCTTAATTATGTGGCTTTTTTTCATTTTGTAATAAACATAAATAGGATGTCATTTTTTCTTATAAATAGTACATATAGGAAGAATAAGGATTTATGATGAATATTATCAGAAACATGATTTCTAAATGTTGTGCAAAATTGAAATTTAGAAGGGCTCGTATTAGGCTGAAATACATTTTTACCAGACAACGGCTGAGTAGACGATCTACTTACAAAATAAATTGTATTAGCAAAGGAATATTTGTTCGCAGTACAAGAAACATTTTCTAAAGTATGAACCTTATGCTCATCAAGATAATAATTAGTGTCACTATTGTTACAGTTCTTGAACTCTTTAATTAATACGAGTCGTCTTTTTAGAAAAGCACCACCTATCAAATTGTTACCATACAAATTCAGCATAGATCTGGTCAGCTTTTTGTCGATCATTTAGCCAATGGCGTTTACTTCTCTTCTTCCATTTGCATTTGTTTTTATCTCTCCTCATCCTCCAATAGCATTTACTCTCTTTCCTTCTGATATAAGTGCATTTGTTCTCCTCTTTCTCCACTTCACTTTACTTCTTCTTTTGTCTTATTCCAATTATATTTGTTTCTCCTTCTTATGTGTCGGATATTTAAGCTTTCTTAACTCTAATCTACTCTATTGTATTCTAATTTTAATTTCTTTATTATTATGTTATATTCTGAAAAGGGTTTACAAATCAAAGCTAACTCACCTTTATCATGCTAAATATTCGTTTTCTCAAAAATATTGGACAGAAATGTTTTCATTTCTTGCTTCATGAAAGATGATTTTGTGTCACAAAGATGTTTTCTTCTGGCAAGCTGAATCAAAGTATCTCTTTTTCAATGATTCAAACTACTCCTGTATAAGATGTGAGCTAATGATCTCCCTCCACTTTTTATGGTATTGTAAAACATTTTAGTGATTTCACTAAGGAAATATCATCAAAAGCATCATCATCATCAGTCTCTGGACCTAGTGTGGACTGTGCTGCTAACATCTGACCGGCACCGGTTCACGCCACTTGTCTCGATCATGTGCCAATGCCTGTGTCTCCGCAAAAAGTTTCCTAGTCCATCTTCTAATGTTGTCAGTGACATGGCCGTACTATTTCAGCGTTCTCTTTTTGAGAGTGGTGAGGAGGTATGTATGTTGGCCTACTTTATGCCTGATTTTGTTACGCACATCTTCATTTGTGATGTGGTCCATCTATGATATCCTAATGATGGTTATGTAGCATCACATCTCACATTTCTGCCCGATCTTGTTGCAGACATGTGTTTGTAGTTCTGTCACTGCTTTCATCCAACCAAATATTGATAGGTTCAGCTAGGACGTTTTCATCTCCAGCTGCCTTCCAATTCTTCAGTTCTCTTATTGCTGACTCCGCCTCTTCTTTGAGAATATAAATATCATCATCAGTTATTGAGATGGAATTTCAAGCACCTATAGGTCTCTTTATGGCGGATGGTTATAGAGTTCTTTACAATACTCAGTCCATTTTTCGGCACTGTCACTCGCTTCTGTAAGTTATGTTTCATTTTCGTCTTGAATGGTACGGACTCATGGTTGCTTTTTTCTGGTGTGCACTTTTGTCCAATCCAATCTTCGTTTGCTTTCTTCAAGTTTTGTTTCTGATATACTTGTTCATTTCTCGGTTCTACAATTTCTCTGTTGTATGTTTAGTGTTTCTGAGATCTCTTCGGGCATCAAACAAATTAAGAATATCTTCTGTACCCCTGTATTTTGTATTTGAGCGATGGAGGCAAATGATGTCCATGACAGTTGTTGTCAACACTGTGTTGAAAGTGTATCTCATCCATTTAGTGGAGCATATATATATATATATATAAAACTGCATTCACTATATTTAGTGACGGCCACATTTAACTCATCATCCATACTTTCAATCACTGTCTTTCCAGTTTCAAACGTTTAAGAAAACAGGGCTGCAAAACTGCTTATCAAACTAATTGAATCAAAATTGAAATAAACATGGTCTAAGTAAGTATATGTGCCTATCATTACCGTCAAGATATTTATAATTCGAAATTTTGCACAACATATCATGACAAGTATAACTGATAACAAGAAAGATTATTCCAAAATGTACACTTTCTAGGTTAGGCGTCTAAAATAATTAAATTTATTCTAAATGTCTTCATCATCATTGCAAATTGTTTATTATGTTAGAAAATTAAAAATATAAAATCATTATGTTTAGTTGTTCTTTACAAACATAATTCAAAAGGATATTAAACTTCTTTGTTTTTTTATTTTATTTTCCCCCAAATAGTCATTTCTACAAACAGCTATTACTGATAATGCTACAATTATTAATAATATCACTCTCATGTGTAATTTAGGAATCACAAGCAGCTTTGTTACGTTGTCGACGGTCTTTACTTCAGAAAAAAATTCAATAGTATATGTAATTTTTACTGATCAATTCTGGGGTAAAAGGGTTTGTTTTACTAAGACCTGCATTGACATCCATATTACTTCTTCCGTTTCTGCATCTTGCACATTACTACAGATACTAAATATTCTCTGGATCCCTAGAAGCAGAGCGCTCTAAAGCGGTCACCGTTACGGATCAATGTCATATCACCTGTTGGCGTATTTTCGAGCCTCCGAACTCGGCGAATGTATGCACGTATGACAGCTTGCTAGTTTATTCTGTTGGGTCCGTGGTTATATCCTGGGTTTTCAAACGTGTTTTCTCCACCAGTTATACTGGCCGTTATGTATCACCTATCTAGTGTTGAAAAATGACGTTACAACCACCACAACACAAACAGTATCCTGTCTCTTGAGGCTTTGCGGCAACATAACTTTGTTTACGCATATCATCTTGCATTCATTCCCAGCTGTTGCTTTAACACAAGGACGACATCTCTGCGATGTCAAAAGGGAAAAGCAGATGTTGAAATGATTTAGTAGCTATTTAAAATGTAAAAACAATTATTACAATTAGACATACCGTACTCCAACGATCGTGTAAGATATATATTTTATAGTTCTTATCGATCTGAGTTTGATCACGACGTGAAAGTGAGTCAGAAGCATATTGTTCGAGCCATTAGTAGACATCAGATCTCAGGTGAATCCGTACGCAGTTGTTACATGAATCCAAATTGTTGTATATGCATTATAAATATCCATTGAATAAGTTTGATATCAAGGCAAAATGAATAATGCAGCACTTGAACTGGTATTAAATTCATACCATTTTCCATGGGAATGTATTGCACCTCATATTTTCCTTGGAGGCATTGACATATTTTATTTGATCTATCCTTAAACCGACTGTTCCGTTTATGTGCCGTTTTTCATGATATATGTGTTTGTGTCTTAATGTTCGTTATCGTGTTCATCATACATTGACTGTTTCGTTCGTATGTGGGGTTTTTTTTGGTGTTATTTTTATCTCTTTGATTTGGAAAGATGTACAATTAGACGTTTTCGCAGCTGTCTTGCTACACTGCTACAACGTCCTTTGTTGTTGGACAAACCGCAATCACATGATCACCAGTAAACCCGTGTATGCTATGGCGAACCCTAATTAATGGCTTTAAACGACCACTCATTTGCTCTCCATACTACATTGTGCACTAGACTAAATGAACTGGGACTACATTCATAATTACTTAAATGTAAACAGAAGGGAATAAAGAAACGCTGTTTCAAAACTGGCCGGTGTAGAACAGGAAGATACATTTCAGCTGGTATCTCTTTTTCGCCGTTTTAGACTCAACAATTTAAATATTCGGCCGTTCACTTAGATAACCTGATTAAAATCCCTGTTAAATCGAGAAAATTCATGTCAAATATTCCAAGATATACCACTGCATATTGCAGTTTTCAATGCCCAGCCAGAAGTACAACAGGAAAATAGCACATAAATAGTTTACTTTATCAAAGATCAGACTATCGATGTCTTATTCCGGAGCGAAACATGGCTAGAAACATTAGGGGATGAACCCAAGTTAGCCTATCTAACACCCATCAGTCGCTTCATCAAGTCGTTCCCCTAGCACTTTGTTGGACCTGGAATTGATGTCATCACAAATAACTCCATGATCAGACGTATTGACTACACCACAACCTTCAATTTCTACCATGCATCGTTTGAACTAGTCCATTTCACACTCACACTGGAACAATAGTCAGACCATTTGTGTGCCGTTTGAACTAGTCCATTTCACACTCACACTGGAACAATAGTCAGACCATTTGTGTGCCTATACCGTCCTTCTCCTAGTATACAGAAGCAAGCTGACTGAATTTCTCGTTTTGAAGACGTTTCTGAATCTCTTGGAGAATGGGAATTTGATAGGTGGCAACCAGACTACTCTTGAAGATTTCAACTTTCTCTCTGACTGTTCTGGAAACACATTATCATCAAGACTCCTAGATTACATTACTGTTTTCAGTCGCAAACAGTTTGTTATCTAACATACAAATAAGCATGGTCACATTTTAGACTGGATTATTCATAGACCCTTATGCTATATTTTTACGATCCTCCCTGGTATCCCATAATCTTGCATTTGGTCACCTCTGCATTAACTTTCAATCTGTGTGCTACTAAGAAAATCTTCGTATAATACATAGAACCAAACTAATGCAATGCGTTCAACCGAACCTAACAACTTGCTTACCTCCTACAACAGAACAACTCATTAACTACATGCTTTCATTGCTTGAAAAACATGACTCAGCCACAAAGCACATAGTATCAATTCAAAGGTATTCTCCGTCGTACAGCAGTGTTAGTGACTTGCTTCGCACTGCTAAAAGAGACCGCCGTAAAGGAGAGAGGCTTTGGATGTCATCCAGACTAACTAGTCATAAATAAATCTATCATGCTGCTAAGGAGAACGTCACTTAGTCCATGCAGCGAAATCAGCACACCGCCGTACTAAGGTCACGGAAAGTTTCAGCTACAATGAACTCGACAAGATTACTAAGAAACTATTGTAAAGGAACAAACGCACACCTCTTCCAACTACATTCTCTCCAGTCGACCTTCCAGACCAGTTTGCAAATGTATTCCGTGACAAAAGTACAAACCATTAGAGATAAGCTTGACAACATACGTTCCATTGATCCATTGTAACCATACAGTTGCGATGCAGAATTTCGGCGGAAACCGTTAGCAGTATTTTAACCTGTCTTGATGAATTAAGTTCGGAAACTCGTGATAAAGAATAAACCAAAGTCACGTGAACTTGATTAAATTACATCATCACTACTGTTTGAACGCTTAGATTGGGTATTGCCTACACTAACTGATGTTATTATTACCTTTCTCTCCTAAAGGAAAGTTCCATCATTTTCAAAACCGGCATTGTCAAACCTCTGTTGACGAAATAGACACTCAACCATAACGATGTAAAGAACTACCGCCCAGTTTATAATCTCCGTTTCATATATAATCTCTTAGAATAAGTTGTTCTAAGCCAACTTGTATCTCATTTGAATTTATATAGTACTTTAAGCAATCTGCCGTCTTCATATCGCCATGGCAACATTACAAAAACAACATTTTTCAAAACCTAGCTAATGATATTCTCTCTGCTTTGAATAGCGGAAATATTACAGTCCTCACTACTTGATTTTTCTGCAGCATTTGACACAATACACCATGATATATTACTTCACCGTCTCTAGCCTGTATTTAGCATTCACAAATTCACATTCATGGTACAGTTTTGTTTTGAGTTCATGTCATACTTGATTAACATGACACACATTACGTCACACAATATAATACACACCAGCCCAGTTGATATATGTTGTGGTGTTCCACAGAGGTCTGTTCGCTGCCCTGTTTTTCTTCGTTATATACACTTAGCCGCTCTCAACTGTCATAGATCGTCATACGGTGTCTCACCAATCGTGCGCTGATGACACACAACTTTAAAAATCTAGCCAAGTGAAATTGCTGCTGACATCTATGGTGTAGATGTACATTTCTGATGTGAAACTATGACATGTAAGAATCTACAAATTAATGATGATACAACTGAAGCCGTTCTGATCACAACTAACCGTCCATGTAACATTGAATGCCTACGTATAAAAAGACACAATTATTGTACAAGGGATTTTCTTTTACTTCGTGATAATAAATGCAGACACAAATATGATATATTAAAAGGTCTTCTTCACAACACGCAGAAATCGTCAAAACATGAACACCTATCCTAATACAGTGTCAGTAATGTTTCTTGTAAAAATAATGGAACAAAACGAACAATGAGTTTTAGCATGGTTATGTTCTTCGAGTAGCGTGATTCATAATGAATAATTAAATAACTGCAAAATTTGCACATATCATACAAACCAATAGCTCAATGCAGTATAATGTAGACTTCACAATTTCAGTTGTACATGTTCTCCTTTTGATATTACAAGTGATGAAGATCTACCAGATGTTTTCCCATAAATATAAAATAATGTTTAATGTATTTCTGTGTTAAAATGGTTGGGATTTTATCATTAAGCGGAGCTGAAGAAAGAAGATTTAGACTTGCATCACACGCGTCCATACCAGTTTTATATATAGACACATATTATCAAGTAATTATCTCTTTATAAATGAGTAATTGAGTTCGTGTTACAATTCATCACGTTCTGTCAAAAATTAGATTTTTTACACCCGTTGATCTAGTCTAATGTTCAAAATACATATCGTGTTTCTGTCTCATATGTTATGTTACTAAGAGGGTGTAACTCTTTTGACTTCCGTGAAATATGATCTATTAGGGAATATATGTTCTGTTTGCATCAGTTAAAGATGCTTATCGAACACAATATATTGTCATTTTGGGCTTGAAATGTATATATTTAATACTTTGTTTTGATGCTGAACTGGACGTTCGCCAAACATGCAGTATGATATGTATGTATAGAGTTTCACGGCATGAAATTACAATCCATGATAATTGTATTTCATGGCGAGGTCGTTGCTCGATTTATTGACAGCTGAATGTCGATTTATCAAGTATAATATTATGTAAATATTCTCCATGCGCATATATTTCTATCACAACACAACCTAGTGTATTAATGCGATCTGAAGTGATTCTGCATGTCTTAACATATCCTAACGCATCAATACAATTTCCAGTGACTGCGGTCTGAACATAACCTAATTCTGCAATGCAATTGTAAGTGATCTTGGATGCTTGGGGTTTTATATATGCCGTGCAGATTATTAGTTCCACAAAACAATGACACCATAGGATAAATATAGCAACAACAAAAAAACATGTACATGGAGCAAAACGATTATGATGACAATAAACTAGAGATAACTGGACACTGAGATAAAAAAGAGCCAATCAGTAACCCCGCGAATAAACAAAACACCAAAGTAGCAAACGAACTGAGCGAATCAAAGAAATATCCAAGAATGGTGTTTTATCCAATAAACAAATGATGCAGACCACTCACGTGATCCATGTGGTTCAAGTGACAGCCATGAATGCGGGAGGTCGCGTATTCGATCTCCTGCATAGTCATGCAGAATACCTATAGAAATTGTATCCGACAGTTAGGAGATTGTTAACAATTAGCTCTCATCTTTACTAGTGTCAGCTCACTTCTATACAAGTTGTCTCAACCTCCCTGGTACAGACAGAGGGAAATTATCGGAAGAAAAATTGAAAACCAGAGCTCATTTGAATAATTCAGATTATGCCCTTAATCAAATTTTAGTCAAATGAGCACCTGCTATTTCCAATAAATAAATTTTGTTTTTTGTTTGATTAGGATTTTTAACGTAGCTTTAACAATGTTTCAGTCATATCGCTACGATGTCTGCAGTGAGGCAGTTTATAGTGATGTCTAGCACTGAGACATCATGCCGCAGACACGTAGCATGATGTCTCACCCAGTCACCATATCCTGACACCAGGCCAAGGATTGAACCGAAGACCTCCCGTTTCCGCGTCGGAAGCTCTAACCACTAGGCCACCGGAGCGGTTCCCAATAAACAAAATAAATAATCCAAAGAAATGGTTGTCCTCTCAAATAATATCTAACTGCAACACAGAATAATCATGCAGACGTGATGTTACCGCAAGAACACAATAAATAGGAAGAGAACATTATCCAGTGATAGGGAGGTATATATATATATATATATATATATATATATATATATATATATATATATATAAGTATATAGAGGCATAAAGACGCAACATGCATTTGTCACCCCTGCTACTAAATTGCAAATCACCAGCATGGTAAAAGTAACAACAACAACAAAAGATACCTCAAATGATCTGATCCGTAAAATGGTATTTAACATAAATTTGTAAAACCCAACTGACCAACCTGTCCAGGAAACTGCTTAAATCTTGTCAACTTAATTCTTTTATTATTAGTAAACATAAACAGGTACGCAAGCATGTGGTTATAGATTATATGCACTCTTACGTTCTTTTGCTAGAACATGCAAGTACGAAATTTCAGCTAAATAAAATCACTACAATTTACAGCCGTAAATACGATTTTCAGACGTGTTATAGATATTCATAACACCTCCACTCATATGGCAAAACATGTATATGCAGCGGAGCTTTCTTTTTCAGTATTGATCTAACGTCGTAACCATGATACTAAGCAAATTACACAAGAAGATGTATAATGAATATAACAAAATGTATACTTTATAAAACTATACAGAACTCATATTCGTCTAAACATGCATCTGCGATTAGATTTTCTTTTCCCTTCATGTTCCTAATTCTATTCAAGCTAATATCAAAGCCAGAACTTTGTCCTAGATATAAACTGTACATTAGTTAAGCATCTTAGCTAATGCATCCATGCAAAAAAGCTTCCAACAGAAAGTAATTGGACCAAAAAAAAACTCGTATGACTAGAAACTATACAATACAAATGATTACCATAAGACCGAAAAAAAACTATCCTAAACACGTGGAAATACGGTGTTCCTAATCAACCCAACGTGTTGTCGTACCAATCAGGAAAGTCACCAATTCCTCAAGCGAAGAGCAAATTGATCACATGACCTAGCCATAATTAATCGTGCGATGTCTCAATAAAAACATTGTGATTCCATGATAGATTTATATTCAAAGTATATTAAGTTTTTTTTCAAAGAATATTCTGAAGTATGTTTGCTGCATTTGTATCACATCAGATTTTCCGTTTGATAATCCGAATATGATATAAGCATGATGTCTCTGGATCATGAGTAAATAGTAAATTAGGAAATATCGCGCCGTAAGAAGTCAAACTGTCTCCGTTTTAGATAGGGATTGGAAATGAACTTCAGGGTGACTAATATCATTTGTGTAACTCTTATCCTTATATAGAGTATTCACATTTGATAATTGTTCCACGATGTCTTGGTAGGGAATCGTCATAATTCGAAATTAACATTTCCACAAATTTATGCCACCGCTACGATCTCTGCTTGACAGTCAAAACGATCGATGAAAGCTTTGGTGCCTGTCTCAGGTGATCCATACAGCGATACAAAAGCTGTCTCAGAATACCTAATACACATACTGACACACATAGTAGCATCGATAACACTATTGCCAGCGACTTGTACAGTAAGTAAATATTCACAAATCGTAGCTGCCCATTAATGGATGTGAAAGTATTGTCTTGGAAAATACACAGAACGATGCAACCATACATGGGAAGTGCGAGATGATCCATCGAAATAAGTTAATTTATTTCGCTTTTGAAAATTCAGGTAAGGAATATTTGTTTTAGACTTTATCTATTTATCATTAGTTCTAATCAAAGTTACATGACACAAAAATGAAACAATGATATTGGATGGCAATGAAGATATGTTCTCTAATATTGTCACACATAAAATATAATCATCACATCAGATTTTCTGAAATAACTAAGTACTAAGAAGGGTGTACGTTAGATTTTGTTCTCATAATTATTATTACATTTTCTTTCAGTGTTGGGATAATACTAATTTGATTTAACGGAGAGACAGAGTATCATATTTCTGTATGTAGTCCGCTCTATTATATATTCTTGGAAAGGTTCTTTGAATTCGAATTTTACATATTTTTTACATACTTGTGCATATTATTGAGCATCACATTTAGTGTTTTTTACATAAGGCGGTTATGTTGGTCCTATTTGTAGAAGATCTTCACTAAATACTGATGTAAGATATATGAGACGTTCTGTTGTCTGTTTAGCTTTTCATATTAAGACGTTTCAAAGTATAGCTATATTTTAAAACCAGCTTTAGATCAGGAATATAACCGTTTAGTTTCTGCATATGGTGATAAGGAAACATTTAAATATATATGTATCAAAGGTGTTGCCCTTATCTCATTTCAAATAAATGGAGAGTTCTGTATGAAGAGAGTGACATATAGTCGCTCAACCTTTCTTGACAAATACCGAAAGTAAAGTTCCAGTGGGTTGTTTCCTGATTTGGCTAATTGTAATTCGCCCATAAAATGCAAACTCGCTATAATAATATTTTACCGATTTTGGGCAAACCATTCCCAAGCGGTTGGCAACATATTGCAAAGTAAACAAATACATCAAGAAGTTATATCGGATAGACTAATGAAAAAAATAATACATAGAATGAAATATGTTGAGATTTATGTGCAGTGATAAGCAGAAAATGACATAATGCAAATCATTGGCAATATACGATCGCGCCAGTTATTAATGCAGCTATATGACTGTATCCTGAGATTGTTATGTATTAGGAGTTCCCCAGATGACCTATTTAACCATCCATAAACTTAAACATAGATTTTGTCTTGGACATTGTTTTCTTGTTTCTGTCTTGAAAATCATCTCCTAACAAAAGTGACAAGTTCGGCGTTGAATGATTTGTTTTCTTGGGCGACAAAAAATATAGCGATTAAAGATTAACAGTAATATTAATTATACCGATGTGCATATATATATATATATATATATATATATATATATATATATATATATATATATATATATATATATATATATATATATATGTGTGTGTGTGTGTGTGTGTGTGTGTGTGTGTGTGTGTGTGTGTGCGTGTGTGTGTGTGTGCACACGATTGTGTAAGTAATATACAAACAACTGTGTAAATTAAAAGAAGAAACGAATTAAACGTTTTGAAGGCATTCATCCGAGTTATTTACGACCGGCCGCCCTATACCAACATTGCCGGAGTTACTTTAGATTTTAGAAAAAGCTTTATTTCATCCGGAAGCAACTTTGATTTTTAGTGTATTATTAATTTACGATCATTCTTGTCTTACTATTTTAGAAGCAAGCTCATGTGATGCATAGTTTTAAAATAAATGTATTTTTTTCGACTTAAATCAAGCTTCATGCTTTCCACCACGTTTTCGGCAATGATTATGTTGTTCTTCCTAATTCCAAAATCAAAGATTTTATCGTTGCAGATAGATTTTTGGCTATGAGCATTAGAAAGGATTTAGAGGTGATTCTTACCCTTAAAATTTAGGACCAGCAACTGTGGTATCTAACTTTTTAAAGCAATTGATATAATATATATGGCAAGGGATAAACCTGCCAATAGTTATGTAAAGTGTTCACTAGTTTTGTGATTCTACCGTACGCAGCTACTTGGATTACTTAAATTCTTGCAATCACTTTCTATCTCGTTAATTTATGTGACACATGCTCAGCCATGTCACTTTATGTCCATTCGAATTAACAGCATTACCGCAGACCACTAATGACCGAGTGGTTTAAAACCCTCTCCGTTATGACTCACTGCCATCTCACCTCTGTCTGCGTGGGTTCCAGTCTCAGATTCGACCAATGCGGGTATGTGAGAAAGCTTGCCAGTAGCTTCTCGTGGGTTGGTGGTTCTTTCTGGGGGGGTTCCCTGGTTCTACATCCACCATTAATACTGGCCGCCATGTATAGCCGGTCGTGTACTGACAATGGCGTCGAAATTTGCCATAACAACAATGTTACCATAACAACAACAAACATGTTGCAAGAGATGTTATATTAATGGTGCCGCTTAAATTTTTAATTTACTATTTTTCGGGATTCATGAAGCCATTATAGTTACGATTCATTTATACACTATTTGATCACTTTATTGAAACGATGTCTTTTACTCAAACGAAGAGTGTGTGATCACATATATAGTACACTTCAGATATTACGGACATATCATTTGTAGTTTGTTTTCTACGTCGGATGGTGCGATGTTATACAGATTTAATTTTTAATGGAATGACCACGTCATTTCATAAAATGCAGTCAACGGTTATTAAGATAGTAAGCTATAATAAATATTATTCAGTTATATTTATGTTGAAATCAATTGTCAATAACATGAAGTGCATGGCATTAGATGATATCAGCCTGTTCACCATTGGAGATATAATGCGTGTACATTCACCAAAACAGCAGTTGTATGCATTAAATAATTTTCAAATTAATGACATCATATTATCATGCAAGAACGATAATTGACCACATTGTGCAGTAACATATTAAGCACAATAATACAGCTGCGACTTTGATTATTGGAAAAGTACTACTAAAAAGTGTAAACTCCTGATGGCTTAGAAAGACCTTCAGTTTAATAGCATATTATATTGGATGAAAGCAGTCCGTCACATATGACTATTCAACTCGTATCGTACATTCATAATCAACTAACTTTGTGCAATAGTTTCTAGAAAATGTCCAATGTGGACTATGCACAGTACTTTTAATGAGCCATTTTTAATAACCAGTCGCAAGTTCAATTTAACTAACCTATTTGGATTATACCAATTAGACCAGTCCTTACACTAACCGTTTAATGCAGAGCGCCAAACGAGGCTGCTGTTAGTATTAGTTTTGTAAGTGTTTGGTAAAACTCGGCCAGGAATAGAACCCATGACCTCCCGCATCCTAGGCGGACTCCCTCAACACTAGGCCACCGGAACGGTCAAATCGTACGAAATACATACATGATACATTTTCAATAATAATGCAAAACAATGCTAGTACTGAGGTAATACCAGCAGTGTAGTGGGGCTGTATTGGGGGAGGGGACAAAGGAAATCACAATCATGGGACCATCTGCCATTACGTTGGGAAAACTCCTAAGGCTGACTACGGACAATCTAACATACTCACAGAGACATTAACATGTGCTGGGGCTGTCCAGGAAAAATGGGAATTTAACTTAGGTTGTTATTAAACATCGGTTGGCTGTTCTATAGGGACAATAAGAATGGAACAGGTGAGGTAACGGTAAGGTACTGGGCATGGCTGTAACTGGTCGAGCTATATCGGGTCAAACAGGGAAACCGGTGGGGGGAGCTATAACTCTTGGCGGGGCGGAAACAAACCAACAAATATTAACATTGCCTGGCAGAGCTGGAAACCGTACCGTTGATGGAAAGAAAACACAAACATCACCTGACGGTGAGGGACATATAACTGGATAGACATAGATATAGGACACATACGTAGATGTATGAACATAATATATCACACAAAAGATCAACTAAACATTTTAGGCAAGATAGTAAATCATTTTGAAACAATGAGTTATTAATTTTATTGTCTCTCCTCCCTTCTACTTCAACACCATCTTTTCAGTTTCGTCATTGCCGTTGTCTTCTGTGCATTTGAGTTTTTCTCCTCTTTTCCTTCTCTTCCCCTCTTCAACCTCTCTGATTATTGCTACATTCCATCATCTGTTATATATATTTATTCATTTATTTTCTTTTCTTGTTTCATTAGGATCCTTAATATTTCCTTTGACTTTCTTAAACTGTCAATTTCCATCTTAGCTGGCATATCCATCAGTTATACAACATGTTCTTGTAGGATTTCCTTTACTTCTTTACATTCAATATTTTCTAGTTCCTATGTTTTGTTGAACTTGTCTGGCGTATCAGGTTTTCATACCACCCATGCAGGCATATGGGATTTCTTTGAAATCTTTTCAGTACGCTAAAAGATATTCCAGATAGGCTGGGTAAGGGTAAGTATTCATAATGTTGATAACCAGTTTCTTATTCAAATACACCTCAACTTTGATGAACAACGAATGCATGAAATTGTTGACGGGGACTACGTGTTCATCATTCTTTAGATTGAGACCGTCCGTCGATGTGTCGATCAGTTTCACTTTTATATACATGCAGTGCAGTATTAGCCCATGGCAGGGCCCATAGTCTTCGAGCTTCTTTGGACCCCTCGACATCCACCCGCAAATAGCAGGGCCCCTAGGCTTCTAGCTTCTTTCGGCCCCTCGACATCCACCCGCGAATTTCGGAGCTCTTTTAATTAATACAAACTTACCAAAAATGATTTTAAAAGGTGGAATTTACCAGCAGTCTGATTGTTACGACATGGAGTAAGAATTTTTTAAATGTGGAATTTTCGATTACGCAGCATTGCCATAGCATGGCTAACGGTTGCATGGGCCCCTGCTCTTGATCGGCCCCTAAGCTTCAGCCTAGTCACCTTATGGGTAATACGGCCCTGTATACATGTAGCGGTTATTCAGATCTATTCAAACTTCGAGCAGCTGTCCTTTGATTTTAAACTCGACAGGAGCTGGAATCAATCAAAGAGGGCACGGGATGAAATTCGACACATTGGGATTCTTGCATCGGCATCATGGCAGGTAGCATCGCACACAGATACAGTTCTGACCTGGAACAGACGCAAGCCTCTCTCTGTGCATCATTTTCTTTATTCTGCTCTCTCTCTCTCTCTCTCTCTCTCTCTCTCTCTCTCTCTCTCTGAGAAAACTATAGAAGTCTCAGACAGTTCTTATTTCCTTGTTTTTCTAGCTTTTGAGGTGTGACGGCATGGGGGGAGGGGTGTTTGTCATCGTTTCTTTCTTTCGTCGGTTCATAATGTATTTGCCCGTTTTTAGCAAGACACTGTTGCCTGCTCTCAAGAAGGTTTATTTAGAGTTTTGTTTGTCAATAGGGACATTTTTTGCGTCAAAGCTGCATCTTTGAAGGCGTGCAATCCAATTGACACCATGGGATTCCAAAACGGAGGCCAAGGAACAAAATGAAGATTTCAGCATATCTCTAAATTATGTCCTCGCTGTATCGCAACACCTGAGTACACAGTATACCGGACTTACAAGTTAATTAAGAATCATTTTCGAAAATGGACTTGACTTTCCCTTTGGTGAACGGATTATTTTGTCCCAGATTCCTATTATTTCAATATTGAGTGTGTCAAAATACGACTTAATGACGGGTAAATAGTGATGAATTAACAGCATACAGTAAGGACAAGTGTCCCATCCCGTTGTTCTCTACCACATGGGAATACACAAAACTCTAAAGGTAATCGCAAAAACTGCGCAAAATGCAAGTTGATGACAATGATTGGTGTTTCTTTACACTTGGTTATCTTCTGGTCTAAACCTAAAATATCAAACAATTCAGGACAAAATATAATACCAAATATGATGTCCTCTGACACGTTCATCGGCAGGCAACGTGCTACTTTATTGTACTCGATGGTGACAGTTTTGTTCCGTTTTGGCAAACAGCGTATTCATTTTAGTAGCAATCGTGTTCACCAGATGTTGACCGCTAGAACAATAATATCCAGGCATTTTGAACATATAGCTATATCGTGGGGTATTTGGGGACACTTGTCGTTTCACGTGATCGTCCAGATTTGTGTAGGGTGAATACTTGTTACCTAAGCCAGATCTCAGTACGTTTCGTGATCCAATTGGAGGGCCTGATTTAATTTGACCGTGGGAAAGCACAATGTGTTGTTGGGAAACACCTCTATGGAACTGTCACTGGGTGACAATAAGTAGAATTAGTTATTCATAGTTTAAGATTTATGCTGTACGAGGGGTCACTCGATGTTAGAGGAGTGTCTAAAAGAGGCTTGCTGTGGTGGTTGATGGGGTAGTTACTGTTGGGAGGGAGAATGACTTTGTACTCAAACCTCCCATTGCTACTGTTAGAGGGGTATTTCAGAGAAGGATTAGGAATAAAGTAACCAATTGTTCGTCTCCTTGTTACAAAATCAGACTGGCAATGGTAACACTGATGTTTCAATACACCATAATGACTTGGCACAAAAGCACAACTTACGTTTTAGGCACACGTTCCTTCACATCACACCCGCATGAGCTCTTTTGGTAGACTATGCACAGATCATGCACAGAAGAAATGGGTGAAGGAATGCTCATTGCGCTAGCTGAGGTTGTGATGATAGGCATGATAGTTATTAATCTGTTATAGTCGATAACTTGCCAAGCGTCGGTCCAAGAGTCCAGACTGGAAGGATCCTTTTCTTACTTTACGTGTTCTTTGTTCGAGAATGATTTCGATGTCGTGCACGTTTTCTTTGGTCTCTGTTTGTAACTTGGGGAATTAAAGATTTGTTTTTAACACTTCCTTATTCATGTTTTCTAATGTATAGACGGCATGATGACGTCCACGCACTTATCCAGCAACACTCGACAATTCGGTCGTCCAGTTAAGAAAGTAACCAATGTCGAAATTATGTTTGTTTTGGTCAATGCGTACCCAATCTCCCGTCGTTTACACTCCAACGTTCTTGGGTACATTTACAGTAGGGGACGCGCCAAACAGGCGTGCAAAGACGGTCAATTCTTTGCTGCATTTTTACAATTTCCACATGGTTTATTTCAAGGTGCGTTGAAATGTTCCACGATCCTGGCTTTGGTTGCGCGATTATTGGTGTTAAAAAAATGAATGTTTCGTTTTTTAATTCTTTATGGAAGGCATAGTTCAGATATTTGTTGCATTTGTCTGTTCGCCATCTAAAAGTGTGACGACCGCTTTATCAAAACCAGTTTGAAGGCACTAACTCATTACTCGATATGGAAGTCAATTGTACGACCCAAAAACGTTTGGAAAAGATGTATATGATACAAAAAGTATTTGCGGCCACGATTGGAGGAGGCTAAATGAGTCGATTCAGGTAAATCGGTTTGCTATTGATGCTCGATGCTCTTCACATGAGATTTCTGGAAAACTTTCGTCAAATGGGCTTGTATAAGGTGTACGTGGATTGTTCTTGTGACCATCGTTGCACATGAAGTAAACCGACACTTTCAGTCGGATTTTGGCAGCAATTTCAGAACTCGTCCATAACCCACAGGATGTGATGGATAATAGTAAATTATGGGTGACACCTTCTTCGTCAAGACTATTTTTCATTTTAAGTCACCCACTCTTTAAGTGTGCTGATTTGGTGGTTTGGAACCGGTTACGTGTCCGATGTGCAACGGGAGCAGAAGTCAAGGGTCGGTGATGTGGTTGTGGTGGTAGTAATGGTATGGTTTGGTTTTCCTTTCTTTTTTCTCTTCCGTTTCCCTTCGTTCTGTTCAGCTTATGTTGAAGGATGAGTTTAATTCATTTTGTTATCTAACATCTCAGTTTTTCCCGTTGAGTGTTGGTAAACGTGACAACAATCTTACTAGAGTGGACGTTGGTGGCTGTGTTTGAAGGACTTCTCGTGTCTCTTCTTCGTCGAGCATCCGTTGCGCTCAGTCGGCCTTGGTAACAGTGGTGGTGGTAGTGGTAGTGAAGATGATGCTCATTTCATCAGGGCCTTAAAATCTTTCAGAATTGGTGGAGCTGTTTCGTATAAAGCTTTCTGGTGAAACAGTTGTAGTCGCTGAAACACGTGACTGTACCGTTGCGAGTTTTCCATTTCTGGCAAAGATTGCAATTCGTGTGGTAACTGCAACTTCTCGGTCAAATCATTTAAAATGTGTGAAAGCTTTGTTAAAAATCTAAACCACACACATACACATGCACATACACATACACATACACACACACTTGGTCAAATGAGGATTAGATTGTAAATGAGGATCAGTTGGTCTTGGAAACAATGGAATTTCACCGATTGTTTATAAGACACAAAGTCAGTTTTTTTCCTTCCATGGATTACAAAGCTTGCCTAAATTTTGTTTGGACTCCAGAGGTCCTTTCTATCTTGAACCCATCGGTATAACAACTCCCATGAGTATTCCCAGAATGGCTCCCGTTATTACCTTGATAATAGGTCATTTTTCTTTTGACGGATGTGTATGTTTGTTTAGACAGTTTGGATAAGAACGATCCATGTTTGGCTAAGCATTGTCTATGGTGTTGAGTCAAAGGCGTCGTTCCTTCCAAGATAATCAGACACCAGTCGATCACGATAATGATGACATCTCTGGACGTAGATTAAATGAGTTGCTATGGCATGCATTTGGAGTAGCTTTAGACAGGATGAACAACAGTTCCCATTCTTTGGATGCTCCTCTTTTTGTTTGAAGGATGGGGTCTTTCTGCGGTAGACTTCAATCTCTGGCAAAATGCTTTTGTTTTCCTTAAGAGGAAATCATTTGTCGAACAGGCGTACAAATAAACAAAGATCCTCTTCCAGGTCTTTTCTATACTAAAATGCGTCGCCACTGATTGTCTTTACAGAGTATTAACGTGATGACAGGCATCACGTGTCGTGGGTGGGTTCCCAACGGACTATATCGGGTCAGTACTTGTTTGGATCAATGTAGTTAATTGTAACATACCATACCTATCTTGGTCTTCTATTTTCGGAGAAGTTACTTTGTGAGAAGCTGCCACTGCAGCTAAAGAGGAGGGGAGTGTCATCCCTGGAGACACGTTTTTTGTATTGTTTCATCACATAAAGAAGAACGGATGTCACATTTAGACTAGTGGAGATGTGGCCACTGTTGCTGCAGGTTGTAGATTTCAAATGTTAGGTTCAACCATTGGTGCAGTGCCTCCTTTTTGTGGTTAGAAACTGTTCTATGACGTCTTCCTTTGTGGCTTTTCTTATTTATTTTCTGGACACATTTCTTTCTCGATGGATGTTACGTGGTCTTGACACCTCTGCTCGTTTTCTTCAGGATACGTTGGGGCCGGGGATCGGCTGATTTCTTGGCGATGACATTTGGGGTATTGGCATTCCATTTTAAGAGAGTGCGAATGATGAGAACTGTTAACTCCACGTTTCAAAGTGATTTGCTTTCTTGCTTGAGTGTCACTGCGGCGATTTGCCTGTTGCGTCAAAGCTACTTTTCTCAAGAAAGAGTTTGGTTGTATGAGTGATGTGAACGTGTTGCGTTGAAGTAATTGACATGCTGTCACCGAAAACCATTGTAAGATTTCTTTGAAACTGGCTTCTAAGACACGAGCAGGTGTTTCTTGATTTTTTCGCGACTGACTTCATACACGGCACTACTACATGTGACCGTAAGACATGACTGAAGGGATGTCATGTTGACGAGGTGTGTGACAGACCCAGTGTGACATTTTTTTATAGAGACTTTGTTTGTTAAGTCGACGGTGGCATGTACACGACAGGCCCTCCATCTTGACGATGGATTAAGAGTTTTATGTTCGGTCAAACGTTTTATAATCTCGGTTTTACCTGCGCCACTGAGTCCAGAAAAATTACTATGTTAAATGGATGGCAATCAACATGTTAAAGTATCCATCCAATGATTAATGAGGTATTTCCACTACAAGTAGATAGTGACAATCGAGCATTTTCCAGGTAAGCCGAGTCGTTCTGCTCTAACTGGTATAGTCACAAACCGCAAATGGATCACCTTTTTATCCGTTTCGCCCAAGTAGATAAATCTGGCTCTGGATAATTCTTGGGGGTAGGTCTTCCAGACATATAGGTCATTTTCCTTGGAGGGTTTGGAAATGACGTTCAAAGTCTCAGTATTCAAGCAAACGCACAGGGATAGAATATTAAAATTTCACAGGTTCATTATAATGAGGGTACGGTAATATTCACAGGGGTTGGCTGAGGGTTGGATGACATCCAAAGGGAAGTAGCCTAATGGTTGTACGGCGGGAATGACTTTGATAATGAAAACCAGTAACAAGAGAATGTGTACGATAACGAGTGGCATCGCTTTCACATCCCATAGGTTTGAGACGCACATTATCATTTTCAATGATAGGCATGGTTGTGGTGGTAGTAGACATAACACAATTCCCATATCCTGCTGATGTAGTCATGACTATGTTTCCATGATGTGGTACTGAATCGCAGAGGTCACAGCGTACGGCTTCTTTGACATCGCGAGGCACAGCATCGAACTCCTCTAGAGAATCACATGCTCGAATGGTGTCTGTTTAAATGTATTCATCTTTCACGCTTGGTGTTGGTAGTTATAATGAACTTATTGTCTTGGATGTGTTTCCCCTAGCCGTAATGAAGTATCGAGCTTGTAAATCTTTCCTTTCTTATGTCTAGTTTTAGAAGCCTTCGTTTCTTGCTTCCTGTGCACCGGTAATACCTTCTCTAAGGTAATGTCATAACGATATCGCAAAAGATAAGTGAAGCGTCCATAGAAAGGTACAAACAGTAATAGCTTCAGATACATCGCTTCATGTAAAGATGCATCGCTCCAACTTCCAGCCACAACTCAATGACAGTAATTCGTAACCAATCCAGTCACAGGTCCCAAGTAGACAAATCCTGTTCTAGCTAAAGGTAATCTTTCCCTATCAGTAAGCAATTTCCAATCGAATGGAACAATCACAATAATTAGACGAAGACCAGAAAATTGTATGTTGTGCACATGGAGTTTGTGGCGATTCTCTTGGAACCATTTTATACCAGTCCTTCCATAAGGTAAAATGAGATGATTCGAAAATCTCATACGATTTGATACACTTTTTCCAAATGTCTACTGACGATTTGGTGTGTGCTAAACGTACAATCTTTCGAAGTTAGTATGCGGTGACATTAACATCTCGATTCTCTCTAGACTGCAAGTCTTGTTTCAATAAACCGAAGTTCACTATTTGACTGGTGCGAAAATTGACAGGTAATCCCTTCACATTACTTTGGGTGTGTCCGGTATTCGTAGTTATAATGTTTGGCACCGCAACTAGCAAAACATTGAATATTGTCGGTTGGTTGCTCGTCTGTAAAGGCTCCTAAATGGTCTCCTTCGATTTTAGGGACACCTCTAATCGCCTAAAGGTTAGGCGTCAGCTTCAGACAAGGGAGGTAGTATGTTCAATCCCCGACCGAGTTATACCAAAGACTCATATAATTGGTTCTAATAGCCGCTACGCTTGGCGCTCAGCGTTAAGAGGTTTGATTTAGGACTGGTCGCCCTGGGATCAAGACAATGTGACTGGGTGGTTCATCATGCTACATGTCTGCGGAACGATGCCCTAGTGCTGAGAAACACTATAAACAGCTACATTGCATAACGAAGTGACTTACAAACTGTTACAACTACGTTAAAAATCAAAATTACACACACGTTCGATTTTAAGGTGACAGTGACACAGGCGATCGATGAAAATACAACCAACTGACTGTGACAAATTAAAGCACACGGTCGTCCAATTAGCGTAACACTTGGTATAATAATAAGCGATCATGGTTTGTAATTTATTCGGCAATGATAATGCTTCCAAATTCGTTGGATTCTGCAAAGACTATTTTTCCAAATGTCCATTGACGATTTGGTGTGTGCTAAACGTACAATCTTTCTAAGTTAGTATGCGGTGACATTAACATCTCGATTCTCTCTAGACTGCAAGTCTTGTTTCAATAAACCGAAGTTCACTATTTGTGCATGTATTTCATGGTTCTAGTTTTGTCGTGAATCATCTTGAGGTATCGGTAAGGATCAGACAAATACTCCGTTGTGGGTAAACACTTACATGTACCATTTTTCCCCACAAGCGAACGATCGTCTCGCTTTGTTTTTCTCAACGTGGTCTAAAAACATGCCATCTTGGTCAAAGGCTTTCACTTTGAATGTATTTTGGTCATCGAACGTCTGGCACCAGCAAGTATACCCGCTGAATTTGTTTTCAGTTTTTAAAAATTCATTCACATAATCCGCAAATGTGCCTTTTAAAGTTTGTTTGCCCTTCTGGTATTTTTCTCTCTTGGGAGAGTGGTAAATTTCGTACACTGCTAACAGATGGTTTATCAATTCCAAAGGTTTCCACATTTTCACTCTGACCCAAGTTCCTGTCAAGGCGCATTTGTTCTGGGTGTGGTGACAAGGTTCATCTTGGTTTCACGTTACGGCATAAATATGGCACGAAGGGAACGCTAATTTTCTTTGAAAATGGTGAAGTAGAACTAAATCGTACAATTCGTTGGGGTGGGGGGGCAGGACATTGCAGGAATATTGCAGGAATGTTAATAATGGCCAGTACATCGCCTGGTTCATTGATATTGTTCCAACACAAAGCCCAACCTTTGTTTAATTCCAACCAATGTTAAATTCCCATTGTCCATTTACTGACACCCCCACCCACCCCATGGAGTTTGCTTATGTTATATTCGAGATGTCTATGTTAAATTTTCATTGTACCTAGATAACTCCAGGTGTATGCCCATGTTAAATTCTCATTGTTCTCGGACAGCTCCACAACCTTTTTGATTGGAATTTCCATTGTCAGAGACGGATGTTATAAGTAGGCACAATGAGATCACACAGAAGAAACCGTTTGTATTAATCAAATGTAGATTTCATTATCTCTGTTGCCTTCGGGTTCTGGGCCATCCAGAAATGTATGATAATAAATATATCATTATTGTAAAGAAATAATTTAGAAGATGTATCTCTATGATTTGATATATCTCGGGAAGATATATATATATATATATATATATATATATATATATATATATATATATATATATATATGATTTGCATTCGATTGATCAAGTAGAGTTTCTTTATTTTAATCAAACGAACGAAAATGCTGGAACTATTTCATCATGTTATTACGCTTTACATATTAACAGCTGACAATTAAGAAGTCAAAAGTCATAAATATTTGCTAAACGTTTCCTTTAAGATGTTTATAATGTACTGTCAGATTCTTGCAGATATCGATTTTTTTCCTGCACAGCGCCATTTTATTACATTCCCAGATGGCATTCAGGTACAGAGGTTGATATCATTAAGCGAAAGGCAGATCGTAAAGCGTATTGGCTTGTCATTTATAATCCTGTCTAATTCCTATTGGTTTAATATTGCTAATGAAACCATAGCTCTCTCTCTCTCTCTCTCTCTCTCTCTCTCTCTCTCTCTCTCTCTCTCTCTCTCTCTCAATACGCGCTATCTAGTTTGAAGCTTTTAGTCAATATTTTAGAAACAAAATCCGTCTGCAAATCCTTGTCCGATTGTACAGCAATAGTATTACTTTATGTCACTCGCTCTCTATTGGAGACGTTAACATAACCGTTATGTTATTTATTTTCGTGTTTCCTAGCCTGAATTTTACAAGCAGTACTTGGGTTTTAGACGCAAATGCAAATCCACCAGCCTGATAGGCATAATTTAAAGTCTGATTTCAAATTGTTCGCTTCAAAGTTTATCTCGGAGTTTAGCTTAAGTTTTGTGTTGCTGACACTAACAGTATATGGCGATATTTAGAATCACGAAGTTTGCACAAGTGTTTATTGGGGGTTGGGGAGGGGTTGCTAAATCTTTTAAATCTTTATCTTTAACGATGTCTGCTGGATGTGTTACATTGTAACGTATATTTGATTTAAGTCATTTTTTTTTGTTGTAATTGTTTGTTTGTCAGATTCAAATTTGACATTTTAAGTTTAAGATTCATTCATTGGGAGATATTTTGTTAGAAAGTGTGATGACCTGTACTCTACTAATAAACACCAGATGTTGACCTCATTTCTGACGTGGCTTCAGAGTTGTAAACAAGATTTTAAAATGATTGGTTGATTTCAAGGACATTATGGAGTTTGTATAAGATCATGTGACCCCTTCCTTGTTTACGTAAAAACAGGTATATAAATTATGTTTTGGAACGAACTATTTAGTAGAAGTTGGGCTGTTAGAATACTAAGGTGTTGGTCGTTTTGAGTTGTTTTAAATTACCTTGTACTGGAAATTATTTCAATTCGTTTGGATCAAGAAGATTTATTTTGTTATTTATCTGGAAAATAATTGTGCTCATTGAATTTCATAAGATCTGAAGTGACTTCATCACGCGATATCGTTTTCCATCTTGGATGGCTTCACTAAGATTCGAACTGGGAATTATTTGGACATTTTATTAGCAGGTCGTTTGCAATTTCACAAGTGGATTATATTTTGAATTTTTTTTGGATTAATTTTGGAATTGATTCTTAAAACCGTAAGTTTAATTTTTCTTTTCTGGAAAATATTTGTGCTCAGTAAATTGTTTATTAAGTTTTTACAAGCTTGTTATTTTAACTCTTTCCATGTTAATGTTTATTCGAGCCTAAGCACGTAACAATATTCATAGTAAGCAAACGTGCTAAAGTATGCATGAATCATCGCTAAAAGTGAAACTTAATGCCCTTTTCCCCATGTCCGCTTCTTTTACTGCCTTTTGTTTCTCTTTTAATTTTACAAGAAGGACGATGGCTATAGGTTTATTATAATTAAATATATGGAAACATATAAACTCACACATATCTATATTGCATTTACTAACCAACCTAATATTACAATCTATATACAGCTTAGACAGTAGTGTCTTTATTTAATATGGGCTACCGGATGAGTCTGAGATGAAGAATATACTTGATATGTCTGGTGTATGTCGTAACAGGTACTTTTCTCCTTATATGCATAATGGAATGATGTTCTAGCTGAAATGGTTTTCGATATTTTCCAAAACGAGTGGTTTATATAAGCAATTCACGCTGTATTTTAAGATTTTGATCTCATTTTTTTTTTATCTGCCACTTGGTAATGCTGATGCGTATTTGACCTATGTGCATAAGAAAAGCGACACATATCATTGCATATCAGCATAGGCCTATGAATGCTATTAATTAATGAACACAGGGATAGACTCATAAAAGTACCGTCTTGATTGTCGTCCATTGTAATTCGATCAATATCTAAGAAAACATAATTATAGCTCAAGACGTTGTCTTGAGAGAGAAATCATCTTACACAACTCATGATTGACATACGTATGTCTTATGTCGAAATACAACACACATTTGTAAATTGAATGCGATATATCTGAGTCGGTAAACGATGTTATCAGTTACATTTTTGAGAAAGGCCGAAGGATGAAAAATTAGTTATCAGTGTGGTCTCGATTCGCACTGCACTACTGTAAAATTGGCAGTAATGAGTTTGTATAAATTTATTACAAGTTGCTAAGATACCAGGCATGCACGATATTCAAATGCCTTTAAATAATTGTGTTTCCTTTCATAGCAAGCGAAGGCGTTATTTCGTACCTCGAGTATATATTTTAAGACAGGAAATACATAGTCAGCATTGCTTCTGTTAGCTATATATGGTGTACCAGAGAATGACATTAATTTATAAGATCAATTCTAGCGAAGCTTGCAGCATCAAGTGTGACAGTTTGCTTAATTTATTTATAGGTTATATAACATTTGACTCAATATTTTAACCTAATATACGACTTTCAAGATGATATTAAATCAAAATCATTTATAAATTCGACACTGTGAGAAAGACAAGGTATTAAAATATATTCCTTAGTTATGATCCTCGAGCAACTAATACATTTTATCCTGGATCATCACCTTAGACCATATTATAATCTAACGAAAAATCGCATCCTTCATTTTCGTTTGCTATTGTATTGGATGTTTGCAAATAAGCTTATGTTCATTGCGAGTATGTAACACTTGAAAACGTACCAAACTGGCGTACAGCAATGTTCTAATTCGAAGTATGCTCAGTTTAAGTATTGAATCACACCGTAGGATATTTTATCTTGAAAATTCAAGAAGAGAGATTCTCATTTTCTTTGTGTAACATCCTTTCCTGATAGTGGTCAGGTGATATATCATGACTATTCGGAACATTTCTATGAAAGTGTTACGAATATATTCTCGCAGAATGTTTGGGAGACTGACGGATGTGACTTGCGTTCGTACTTTAAATTGATCATCTTCGGACAACACTAAGGAGAGGTACGATGTGTAATTTCTGCTTCTCGAGAACATGTATATAATATAGAGTAATTTGCACAGTTAATGACAATAATAGTTATGGTGCTTTCTTCTGCTACAACAACAGTACGACTTTGAGATATCACGTGGCGTTTGTTTCTAGTAGCATGGATGTTTACTGCAATTAATAACAAACTGAATCCGTATAAATCTTGCAAATGATTTCAGCTAATATTACTCCACAGTTAGATAAAGTAGTATACACTAAAATGACACATAATAATGAACAACAACAAAAAACTACAATATCTGCCAAGTACAATTATCGCTCATTAACGGATATGACTGTAATTTTGACAAAAGTGAACCAATCAAGCTGACAAATAACTTGCACGAAATAAGCAACCGATACATACTGCATGAAGTGGCCATGGACTATTAATAATAAATGGAATTTAATGGAAACTGGAGGCCGTATCTTTTGGAATTTGTCATCTAAAAATGGTTCGTTATTGAGCACATTAAATATTTGTCTTTTTAGTTCTCTGACGTTTCACTTAGAATGGTTTACTTGTTAATGTGAGGGCTTTCACGCGTAGCTAGGAGAAATAGAGATTTATATAATAACGACTTTCCACTCATTTTATTTAATTTTAATACTGTTGTTAATTTTTGGATGTCTGTGGTGGATTTGTCTACTCAGAGATTTTACACAATAGATGGTTCGCTTGACTAAGACAAACATTCCAAAACAACAAAATATAAGTTTGCGGCTTGTATTTATAATTACTCTTCAAACATTGAATAGCATTAATATATAATGTGTTTCCTCCGATAGCTTTCTGAATATATCGTCCATGTTTGTACATCATTCTTAGCATTATGCATGACAATAAATTTAATCATCATATTAATTTACAGAAATTTGTATATTGACAGAGTGTGTTTACAAGAATCGATTTATTTTTTTTTCAATCAAATTGTCAAAATTAAACATCGCTTGTACTTGACCATGGTCCTTCTTCCTGTGGTTGTGTGATAGTTGCATATACAATATATGCATTTGCATATCCATAAACATGTTTTCAGCATGTCATTCAAATGAATACAAGGCTACGATCGATTGATATTTCCTTAATTTGGAAATACAAAGAAACCAGTTATTAAAGGGCACTGACGCTGTACAATATTGTCCTTATTTAGAGAGATGAAATATAAGCGTTAACTATAAAAGCGGTTTACATGTGTTGCATGTATCATTTCTACAGTGGTGTTCTCTAGGACAAGAATCCGTGCACATTATCCTGTTTAAACTTTCAAACTAATTATTATGACTTTTGTTCAGAACTGAAGGTTTTGAATACATTTGTAGGTATAGACGTTTTATATATATCTGCTTGCTGGATATTTTCTACACGGAGCTAGTTTGCTGGGTGAAAGTTTAATCGTTCCTTTCCCTTCATCTTATAATATAATGTGTCAAAATATTTGGTTAACTTGTTTCTTACCCTCATCTTGTAATACAATGTGTCAAAATATTTGGTTTACTCGTTTCTTACCTTTTACCATTTTGTAAAAGTTTGTCAAAATGTTTAGTTTCTTCGTGTATAACACTTCATCTTGTTCTTGACGTTTTTTTAATAAACTTATGTAACTTTCTCTCAAATTTGATCTTTACAAATTATTGGAAATACATTTGAATGTGTTACACATAATGAATCTGATCCACCGAAATACAAATGGCCCAAAAATATATTGGATACTAAACTAAGAAGATCCGATTCAGTCACAGTCCCCTAATCGAATGAACAATATCAATATATAACTGAATTCACTTTTATTTTCAACCTAAATATTTAAACGAGATGAATAATCAGGGGCCTGGGGCCGCGAGTGGCCCAGTGGTCTAAAGCGCTTTCCGTTACGGATCACTGCCGTCTGCGTGGGTTCGAATCTAAGATTCGGCTAATGTAGTTATGTGAGAAAGCTTGTCAGTAGATTCTTGTGGGTCAGTGGTTCTTTCCGGGGGTTTTCCCGCATTCTTCCTCCACCAATAATACTGGCCGCCATGTATAGCCTATCGTGTGCTGAAAAATGGCGTTAAACCCTAAAGCAAATAAAGCAATATTCAGGGGCCTAGTATGTATTTTATTAAATATTTTAAGTTAAAATATCAATCGTGCAGAGGTTAAACAGCCAGAGACTGCTATTTTTAGCCACTACTTACTTCCTGCTCCGTACCATCAACATCGTCATAAATACACATACGAATGAAAGATAGACTGTCAATTTATAATATACGAATCATATTTCAATGTGCCTATGGAGAATGTACTGTAACTAAGTGTCCGTCACGACGTAGCCTTCAAAGTCATTATGTTTTTTAACACCACCCCTTGATTGTAATCTTTATTATTAATATTTAAAACAAAGTTTAAAAATCCACAGTATATAGCTACTTTTTACTTTTTACACAATTTCAAACTGGTTTCTGAAGCAGTTCAGTGAGGATTCAGTTCAGTGAGGATTCCCGTTGCAGATACAAAAAAAAACGCAAGTCTCTGTCTGCTATCCGATGTTCATAAGTTGATCGGAAATCGTGTATGAGGTGCAATGTCCTTCCTCGTGAATACATTCTTCATATTCTTTCTCCATTTTTTATAATGATTTTTTTTAATATATCAAAATAAATAGGATGCAGTCCACGGGTGATAGGGTGGTTTTATCAGCTAGTCATTACAGATCACTGACATCTCACCTCTGTCAACGTGGGTTAGGTTCTCCGGCTCGACTAGTTTGTGTATATGTAAAAGCATTCCAGTAGCTTTCCCAAGGTCGGTGGTTCTATCCAACATTAGTTCGGTGTCCTTTTCCACCAAATATACTGTCCTCTATGTGAATCATTTCATTTGCTGAAATTCACGGTTACACCTACGATTAATTGTTCCTTTAACCAAATCATTGCAACCCTCCCGAGTTCTTATGTTGCGAATCCAAAATGAATATGACATCTTCACTAGCCAAGGATCATTGATACTGTTAGTTCCACATGGATCATTAAGATCTGGATCGACGACCCTTTGCGTGTGCGTGCGTGCGCGCGCGTGTGTGTGTGTGTGTGTGTGATGTGGGTGTTTAGCGTAGCTTTAACAGTCAATCATAGCGTTACAATGTCTGCATTGTGAAAGTTTAGTAGTGATCTCTAGCACTCGGGCATCATGCCGAAGACATGCAGCATGATGTCCCCACTCAGTCACATGATCCTAACAACAGGCCGACCAGACCATAACACCATCCTCTTAATGCTGAGGACCAAGCGAGGCAGCAGTTCTTAACGGATTTGTAAGCCTTTGTTATGACTTAACCGAGAATCGAAGCCACGACCACCCGCATTCGAGATTGATGATCTAACCACCCACTAGGCTACCGGAGCGGTATCCCTTGGCTAGTAAAGTTGAGTCTAGATTTCCTTGCGCCATATGAATATGATACTAGACAAACAACCTACGCGCTAGATATATACAATAGTTTTGTTGTTGGGGTTCGTTGATTTGACGATACAAATATCGACATTTGGAACTCTAAAATTGAAACTATCATGACGAAATGTTTATCTAAATGTAAATTGTACCTAAGCACTCACAACGTTAACATTTACACCTGACGAAAGAACAGTTATGTTTACCTTCTGGGTGAGTAGGTATATGCTGCGCTTAGACAAATATCCAACCGTAATAGGGCAATCCTCTATATGAGTAGAAGTTCCATTTTGTGCATTCTGGTGTAGTTAACGGTGTCAATCTATGACACTGAAACCACCAGCAAAAGAACACAACAATTACGATAAAACTAAAGCTACAACACAAACCAAAATTAACAGTATTTGCTAGGAATCATGCAATGGTTGGACTGAATATTTATTCCCATTTGTTTGTTTGTTTTTTCCATGCTTTGAATGACGTCATGATTGTTTGATCGTGAGACAGTTATGATCATGATCTTCGTCAGTCATGTTTCGTCCAGGAATGGACATTTTTGCCGTATAAAAGATAATGAAAATAAACTTCGGCGGATTGGTTTCGGAAGTAAGATCTTTCTTTGAATATATGACTTAAATTATGCATACCACTGTATTACGGATTATTGATATTGCTTTCCGTTACATAGAATTGGTACCTAGCTAATTTCATTGTTGATATTGAACTGTTTTCGAACTTTCAAACCCACTCCTAATTATGTATGTTATGGTAGTTCGTATAAACACATTCCTTTGAAACTACTTTCTTCATTCATTGCAGGTGCTAAAGATACTTAGAATAAAGGCGCAAAGAAACAGTTCTTCGATCATCTCCCTGATTGTTTTGAAGCTCATACATATATCACTTTTATGATGGAAGAAACTGCATGAAAGTATTTCCAGGATCCTGAAAATCGCCGCTTCATATATTGCCACAAAAGCCTAACGTTATGGCGATCTTATTTGAAAATATTTAAACTGGCTGATATTAGATGGTTCATTTATGGATACTTATTGATTAGCTGTGTAATATGACAGTTAAATTTTTTTTTACATCAAAATATTTTTTTTGGGAAAAATGGAACTGGGGAATCTTTCCTTTCGCTTTGGTTTATTGCATCCACTGCACAACTCAAATGTCAACACTAGTCTCCTAAGTAGTAACAGTAACATATATTTTCCAATACTCCATGAGTATGATGCCTGGGACCCGGATGCAGTTGCCAAAGCTTTCCAAGCCGACTTGTATACCTACCAGAACCCTTTCTTCATTGCACTTATCCTTGTTTATGGAATCGTGTTCATTGTTGGTCTCGTGGGCAACGTTAGCGTGATATTGGTAATAGTCAGATTCAAACATATGCGCACGTTGACCAACGTATTTTTGATGAACCTAACAGTAAGTGATATACTTGTGGTATGCGTTTGCATACCCGTTACTCTAGGTAACTGCGTGTACCGTGACTGGATATATGGGGAAATAATGTGTAAGATTACCCCTTTCATACAAGGGACAGCTATTGGAGTTAGTGTGCTCAGTTTGTTGTCCATAAGTGTCAGCAGATATTGCGCCATTAACAGGCCCCTTACAGCAAAAATAATATTCTCGAAACGAAACGTCTACCTGAATTTGACAGGTATATGGTTAATTTCCATGGCAACATGCTCTCCATTGCTTGTGGTAAATACTGTTGAGACTAGCGGTTTTCCTGGTATCTTCGTTACGCACATTTGTGTTGAGAAATGGAACACGAATAAGGATCGTGATGTTTATAATATGTTTATTTTCTGCATTCTCTTTGTCTGGCCATTCACTCTTATGACCATTGCATACATTCGTGTAGGAATGATTCTGTGGAATGGGGATTCTCGTCTTTTCACGGAGTCAAATCAACACAGGAGGAATAACGTGCTGCTTCAAAGACGGCGCTCGGTAAAAATGTTAATCTGTGTTGTAACACTCTTCGGAATCTCTTGGCTGCCTTACTATTCTGTAAACATATGGATCGACCAGAACAGGCAGTCTATGATGGGAACTAAAACCATGTCCATGGTGACGGAATATATTTATCCGATAGTCCTGTTACTGGGTCTCTCGAATTCGTCAGTAAATCCTATTTGTTATTGTTTTTTCAGCAAAAGTTTCAGAAAGGGATTCATTAGACTTTTTTGTCCAAGAGTACTAAGACGCTGTGGAGCTTCGTTTTCGATCAAATCATCTGCGGATGAGAGCATAGAAACCGCAATTCTCTGAACAGAATTTGAAGACAATGGGATGTGATTACCAGTGTAAAAAATGGAAAATATATTTTAACACCAGACAAAATGACTTATTATTCATATAGCCAACACCACAATGTGGGTATATTTCATCAAAAGGGTATAATCAAACCTGACCCGGTGCTATTGTTGAAATAAATATTGTTTGTCCTAAACAGATTCAATAAGAATTTATTTCAATTCCTACATCAAATAATTTCGACGGTTTAAATATTGACCATGAATGAAACTTGTGACACATTGCCAAAATCGATCTCGATGGGAGGAAAGTATCCCCTATACCAAAATCCTATATCCTTTTGTGTCCTTCTTGTTGAAACGTTTGACTTTATATTTAATAAGCATGTGCATTAAAGATGGTATCTTAAACATATGATATTTATTTATTGTTACATCCAAATATTGTTTTCAAAATGGAGCTGGGAAATCTTTACTTTCTTTATTATTTATTTATTTTTGCATGGTATAGATGCAAATTTCGATTGCTCGTGTCTTAAAAGTTCTTCGGGTAAGTCTTCTTTAATCTCTTCCAGAGAACATTGCCTAGTATCTTGCATTAAAGAAGCCTCAAACTCTGACGCCATTAACTTACCAATGCAGATACATATTATTGAGCTATTTCAAATATACATAGCATCAAAGCAAGCATTGATATCCTACAAAGTGGAACACACAACTTGCCACAGTTATTCCTGACGTTTCACCCATTAATTGTTTTGTTTGAGAATCAATGTACAGATCATCACCAGCGGTCAAAGATTAAATGATAAAATATTGCTAATAACTCTGACATAGCTATTTAGAATCACTTGTAGTTGCTGTTTCATCGTTTGTTCCTAACCTGATCAGAAATAAATCTAAACATAAAGTTGTGAATTATTTGTATTTCTTCTAATCCACTGGTTTTAGTCTTATGAAAATGCTATTGTTGAGGGGAGTATGGGATGTCTCGGGGAAGAGGTAACACCTCTGGCTTGCGAAGCGGTCGTACTCCTTTGGGTTGTTGCCCACCTTTGTTCCTAACTTGGCACCCAGTTCTATTATGTGGCTTCAGGAAGCTGTGGCATGCGCGGCGCCCACATCGCGGAATACGGCCTCGACTGCCGGCTAAACCACGCTGAGGGTAGCGGACGGGTCTGAAACCATCGCTGAATTAGGCTATGTCTACCTAACATGTGAAGACTGGATCCGGCAACCTGCGCGTAGGAACTATCAACTGGTCAACGGGCAAAATGACATTTCATAGCAAAGCGCCTTGGAGTGCAAACAGCACGACGAGACACGTAAGACGTCCTGATCACCCACTGCACTCATGTCTGTCTCTGGCTGTCTCTACGTTGTCGTGCCGCTGTACCCAAATGGTGTCGGGCGAGAGAGTGAGGTCGACGAACTGCGCAACTATTCCTCACTTAAAACAAAGTCATCGCGCAAATCATTCGTGTCACCAAGCATCACCCACTAAAGTCCTGTGTCAACAGGCAAGCTACGAAGCGGTAGTTGTGGGCACACTGGCAGCCGCAGCCTCAAACCTGCACTATGGCTGCTCAGGATATTACGGTCGTTCACAACTGACAAAGACCAGCAGCGAAGTCCAACAGTCTCCTGAGTTTCTGAGCAACACTCTTCTGGAATGCACTGCTCACCTCCCTGGCATGTGGATGGTGCTAGAAAAGCTGACCTAAACATTGTCTGTACAACCTTTCCGTAGAGAGCATACTACGGCTGGCGGGAGCCCTATGGCAGCGGTCAAAATACAAAAGCAAAAATGGGAAATGTTCCTCTCATACTTGTTTTTGCGCACCTTATTGTACAGAGACGATGCGAAAAGACCCCAGAGGAGAACCGCCCTAATAGGAAAGAAACTACGTGGACAATGCGGCCTTGAGCGACACCAGGCATGCAGGAGAAGGCGAACTCTGTGAAAGAGGCTCTGGATGCACTTTCTTTTGGAGCACCCGAGGAAGTATAGACCGCCGTGAGGCTGGTGTCGGCTTTGCAGTGGAGACAGCAATGGTTGATAAATTGGCTGGACCTCCCAAGAAAGTAAAGGAAAGACTTATGACCATGAAACTTCGCCTCTTGTCTGAACGAAAGTACCTTAGCATCATCAGTTAATATGCTCCAACCATGACTAATCCAGATGAAGTGAAGGTCAGGTTCTATGAGGATCTTCACTCCATCATGCTAATGTTCCAATGGCAGGTAAGCTCGTCATTCTTGGCGATTTCAATGCAAGAGTAGACTATGATCACGTTGCCTGGGTTGAGTGATAGAAAACCATGGAGTGGGCCACTGTAACAGCAACGGTTTCTATTTTCTCTAGACTTTCTAGACCAAGCTTGAACTGCTGATCACCAATAGTCTGACACCCCTTCCCGTAATAGTATGTCACGGATGCATCCACGTACTTAGCACTGGCAGTTCATCGGCGACGCCCTTGTAAGGAAGAGGGGCAGTCAGGATGTGCGTGTGACCATCCGCATTCAGCCCAAAAGACGGCCACAGAGAAAGAAGGTTTCTAAACGACTGAAAATCACCAAGCTGAAATGCAAACAGTCTGTCGAGGATGCCCTGGAAGAAAGTCTCAAATCCACACCTCTCGACGATGAAAATATCGAGACCGACTGGGCAGCTTTCGAAGAACTGAAGTCTACAAGGAAGGAGGTACAGCCCAGATAGAAAGGCCCGACCAAATGTCTTTACTAATATGGCAGCGAGAGACCATTACCCAGAAATTCAAAGACGCTTCCATAATCCACCACTATAAGCGAAAAAGATACCGCCAAGCCTGCGACAACTACCGTGGTATATCCTTTCTCTCCATTGCAGCAAGGTACTTGCCAGAATCCTACTAAACAGCTTCACTACCTACATTGACACCTTGACCAGGGACTAATGCTAGAAAGTCAGTTTGGATTCCGAAAAGAACGTGTGGCCACATATATGGAGTATGCTGAGATGCAGCTACAAGAGAAATATCAACATCAAAACATCGACCTGTTCTCATTCTACGTCGACTTGACAAAGGCCTTTAATACTGTTAGCAGAGAAGGCTGTGTATGGTAATGGCCATGTACGGATGCCCAGAACAATATATATCTATGGTACACCATTTCACCGATGGCGTGCTGGCATGAGTCCAGGACAATAATGAGACATCTGAGCCATTCCCAGTAAAAATGATGTTCCGGCACCGACACTGGCACTGTCACCGACACTGTTCTCCGCCATGCTGACTACTGCTTTTAGATACGGAGAGGTTGGGGTCGGCATCTAGTATCGTACAGATGTAAACCTATTCAATCCCAGAAGGCTTCATGCGATAAACAAGATCATGACAGACACCATCAGGGGTATATTTATTGATGATGACTAAGCCCTCAATACTGGCTCGGAAACCGACCTGCAATGCGTAGCGTTGACAAGTGATTCAGCTCCTGTACAGACTTTGGTCTCATCATCAGTACCACGAAAACTAAAATCTTGCATCAGCCGGCCACAGGAACGACCATTGTCGAGCCCAACATCACCGTCAACGGTCAAATATTCAGCACTTCAGTATAGTGAACCGCTTACAATACCTTAGCAGCGCACTGTTAAAGAGCGTCACTATTGACGAGGAGGTTAACCGTCGCATTGCCAGAGCCAGCGCAACTTTCGGCAATTCTATACCAACATCTGGAATAGAAGAGGGATCAGCATCCAGACCAAAACCAAGGTCTACAGGGTAGTTGTGCTCCCCACACTAGTTTACGAATGCGAAACTTGAACGGTCTTCCTACGGCACGCCAGGACGTTGATCCACTTTCACACCACTAGTCTCAGGAAATCCTCAACATGAAATGGCAGAACAAAGTTCCATACATTGAAGTACTCAACCAAGCAGGTCTCCCCAAAATCCACAATAGACTGATACCATGCCAGCCACACTGGGCGAGACATCTTGTACACATGCCTGACCACCAGCTCCCTATGAGACTCTTCTATAGCGAGCTACAGCAACGATAGCGATCCCATGGAGGTCAGAAGAAACGTTTCAAAGACATTCTTAAATCAGCATTCAGAGTATTCAATATAAATCCTGATTCCTGGAAGAAAACAGCAAGCGATCGAGTCATTAGTCATTCCATCGTGCACAAAGGCTCAAATTTGTTCGAATTTAGCAGGAACGCAAGTGCAGAGATACAGTGGCAAGCCAGAACAGCACGTGCTGTCATCCCTCCTGGTGATCTCCCACTCATCCCCTGTCCCCGATGCAAACAAACATTCAGTGCAAGGGTTGGTCTCATGAGCAACCTGCGCACACACAAAACAGAACAATCCCCTTTAACCCTCAGATGACTAGAGACGTCCTCGTTGAATCGACCGACGAACAACACAAAAATTATATTTTTATGTCGTAAGGTAATTTCTCTAGAAGTAGGTAAACATTTAATACACAATACTAATTGAATAACGTTGTATGAAAGAGATCAAAAGTGGCATGGATATATGTTGTTATACATACTAACGATAGCAAGTTGATATTTTGTGTCTGATGAAAAAACACAAAAACGTTGATATTTTGTTTCCTAAATTACACTACAAGAGAACAAAAAAAAATAAAATCGTAAATATTCTTGTAAGGTTCCTCTATGAAGACTATCATCGACATCATAATCATCATCATCATAAGCAGCATCAGCATCAGCATTCTCTTGACCGAGCGTGGTCATCGAGGCACTGTGATGCTGAAAATCTCACCAGTTCCCTTGACTGGTCTTAATAGTGTGCCAATGCCTGTCTCTGCAAAACGTTTCCTGGATCATACTTTGATGTTGTAAGTCCACTAGTTTCTATGTCTACATCTCCTTCTGCGACTCGTGATGCTCTCCTAAATAAATGTTGTTGATAGACTGTTGGCCGTAGTGACATGGCAATACCATTTCAGGTTTCTCATTTTGACGGTGGGGAGGGAGGTATTCAGTTTGCCCTACGTTGTGCCTGATTATGTTACGCACTTCTTCATTTGTGATGTGGTCCATATAAGAGATGCCAAGGATGGTTCTGTAGGATCTCATTTTAAGTGCCTGGATTCTTCTTTGTATTTTTGCCTTCAGGCTCCAGGCCTCACGTGAATACACAAAAATTGAGATGACTAGTGCTCTCAATAGTCTGATTTTAGTTTTCAAATATATATTCTTGTCTTTCCAGATGGGTCTTAGCTTCGACATAGATGCCGTTGTTTGGGCTGCTCATGACACATTTTCTGTTCTTGACCCCTCTTAGGTGATTATTGAACCTATATATTTCAACCGGCTCACTGTTTCCAGTTTCTGTCCACTGACTTTAATCTTGCTTGAGATTTGTTTGCCACTATTTGTCATCCGCGTTGTCTTTTCAGCGCTTATCTCCATGTCCAGTCTGGAAGATCTTTCATCCAGGTACTTCACTACTATGGCAAAATCGTGATCATTGCTTGCCATCCCATTAATGTCGTCTACAAGGCGTAGGCTTGTAATGTTACGCCCTGCAATGCTGACTGCCCCACAGTTGTTGTCCACTGCTTCGCTCATGATACGCTCTAAGTAGATGTTGAAACGCATGGGTGACAGAAGACATCCTTGACGTACTATAACTGTTATCTAGAATCATCCCCCCTACATACACACACGTACGCATGCACACACACACACACACACACACAAAACTTGAGCAATTACTGCACTGGTGCGCTTGGCGTACAACTGTTGATGGTATTGGTCAACGTTTGACCCATGTTGTACTTCTTCATTGTGGCCCATAATGCCTCATGCTACACTCTGTTCAAGGCCTTTTTGAAATCAATAAATACACGGTAGATGTCTTATTGATGTTGCGAGTACTTTTCACTCTGAATCCTGAGACAGAATATGTGTTCTGTTCTGCTTCTTCCACTCCAGAACCCTTCCTGTTTTTCAGCGAGTATTCCTTCCAGTTGTGAGTTCAGTATGTTCAGGATGATCTTCAGCATCACCTTACTAGCATGGCTGATCAAACTGATAGTTCTGTAATATTGGCACAGATGGATATTGCCTTTCTTTGGGAGTGTTATAATCAGTGACACGGTTCAATGTGATGGCCATTCACCTGTCTGCCAGATCGTGCTATTTGCTCTATGACTGATTCCGCCACCTCCCCACCCCCGCCTCATTCGTGATAAGTGCAGCTGGGCTGTTGTCTACTCCATCTGCCTTCCAATTCTTCAGTGCTCTTATTGCTGACCCCTCCTCTTCTTTGAGAATGTGGAAATTATCATGGTTTGTGGCGTTTGAAACTTCATGCACCTCTGGGTCTGATGTGGACTGATGGTTGTAGAGTTCATTACAACACTCAGTCCCTCTTTCTGCAATGTCTCTCGCTTCTGTGAAGCGTTATCATTTTCGTCTTGAATTGAATTTTTGGCTGCTTCTGTCTGGTGAGGTCTTTCACAATTTGGAATGCCTTTCTGACTGACTGTCATAGGTGCCACCAATCGGTAATGATTTAGAAATACAATCTGTAAATCTGCCAAACATATGAAGAACAATGTTATTTTTATATCATGCTGATTAGGTTTTATTTCGATTTTAGACTACACAGATCGTAGAACGTGATAGATTTGCATTATTTTTGTCACTTTCTAAACTTGAACTCAACTATAATTAGAAACAGTAAGCCTTTGACGTTTCTTATAATTATATTGTTTTAATATTTCAATTTTAATATGAACTCATTAGAAAAAGGTAATGACTTCAGTGTGAAACCTTGTTCAGACAATTTAAGAACATACCGAATTAGTGAAGCTTTTCTATTTAAAGTATATTTTCCCAGCACTCAGAGGCAATCCGTTGAATCAGCAGTCCACGTTAGAGAGCACATAGATTTGTAATAGTGATAAAATTAATACCAATCCAAGATGAGAAGGGATATACTGTGGAAATATATATATATATATATATATATATATATATATATATATATATATATATATATATATATATATATATATATATATATATGTGTGTGTGTGTGTGTGTGTGTGTGTGTGTGTGTATTCGTAAATTCAATAGATATAAAAGATACATGGTAAGAGAAAATATCGAATATAAAGATGATGAAAGATGAGAGCAGACAAATTAAAACGGAAGCTTAATTATGCGATGCAAAAATACTCTAAGAAATTATTTACAAAAGAGAAATATATTCATGTTATTTCTAAGATTTAAAGACTAGACATCTTAACAAAATGAACAAGTGATAGATAAATACATACATACACACACACATACACACACACACATACATACACACATACATACATACATACATACATACATACATACATACATACATACATACATACATACATACATACATACATACATACATACATACATACATACATACATACATACATACATACATATATATATATATATATATATATATATATATATATATATATATATATATATATATATATATATATATATGAAAAAATAACAACATTTATGCTTACAAAAGATTCATTGATAAAATTAAATGACAATGATAGTATTTATTATATTACCTGTGGCCAACATTCACGTACATGCGATTTTTAAATTCCGATGCAAAACATTAAATAATAAATTGAAAGATGTCTACACCATCAAGAGGGAAATACCGAACGTTGCCTTGGGGATGCATGCAAATAATGAACAAAAATAGTTGCAATTGTTTGCATGCTAATTAACATATAAATCAAAACTTACTATCTCACTTAGAGTAAAGAATATTGGATAATACAGATGACACGGTAGAAATAGAGCGACAAAAAAGAAAATGTACATTTTGATCTTTTAAAACTTTGTATTAGTTTTTTTATTCAGTATATAAATCAAATTATTTTACACTCTTTTTCTTTATTTTATATTTAAAAAACACACAACGCCAATAGAAGATGAACTGACTGATTGGCGACTGCAGAATACATGTCGTTCCGCAACTTCAAGCTCAACGTTAGATGTCAGTGCAGGCTTGCTCACGAAGAGATTTTGACAGACAATATATGTATTACGGATAGAATGATCTTCATAATATAACTGTGAAGCAAAGTTATTTCATGACTACAATAAACACAATTTGAAACTCCTACTACATGCATTGACACTTTTTTGGTCTAGCATGCTATGCTTTCAGCTATTTAGTATGATACTTAGGAGGTGAACTGAAAAAGATATATCTGAAAAGGCTGGCCAGAATCAATGTATTGTTAAGAAAGTGTAATTGTACGCTATTAATATCATTACAATATTAACATTACATATGTATAAAATAGAGACACACATTGTCTTCGTAGCCATGTTATATTGTCAACGATTTGTAGCTTGCAATGGACCATTCAGTTGAAAAAGGCTATTTGGTATGTTGGTAACGTGGCCGCTTACAACACAACGAAATGCGGTGCCATGTTAACATACGATTTGTGCCAGCAACAAAAATAAAACGACCTCATATAATATGCATACTTTGAAGATAATTCATTTACAAGCGCATGTATTCCACAGATGCAACAGTTAAGATATGGTTGCTTATTTCAATGTCATTGAATCTTATTTAAACTAGATAATTATGTGAAAACATTCGCAATTCGGTTATCTGAAGGTTCAGTTAGATTTAATAATCGGAAATAGTAAACGACACTCTTAAAAGGTTGTGAAATCAGTTATCATTTGACCTGCTGTTATGTATATTGGATTTAATTTATATTTGATTTCTTAGTTTTCATTTTATTTTATTCCATGACTAGCTACTGCAGTGTAATTGTATTTACTGCATTTGACATTCCAGAAAATTATTTTAATTCAGTTTGATTTAACTGTTTTTCGTACACACTAATAATAAAACAAATTTGATCTAATGCTGACCTATTTCCTGACACTGATTCAGAATTCGGAGTGAGTTAAAGTAACGAACCTATTTTTATTTACTTTCGTCGTCAGGGTAAAGATTCATGAAGTGAAATCGATGCCATACAGGAAGTACGTGATGTTAGGCATGTAGAAAGTGTGTATCATGTTCTAGAAACATAAGAATGTGACCCAGTCCGGGCATCTGTTTTGCGTCTTACTAAGTCTTAATACTGATGTATTGAGAAATAATAGTTATTCCTGCCATAAACGTGTGAAGCCAAAGTGTTTTATCTTATGACCAGTTTGTTGGGCTATTTTTCTTCCTTCACGTAATTTGGAATCTACGAGATTTTTCTCTGGAAATACTTGTGCTCTAAATTGATTCTTGGAAAAGGACAGTTATCGAAATTTACAGAATAATAAGACTGGAATTATATATTATTTTATTCAACAAAGACCTATATACACATTAGGACGACGCTGATTATAGCATACTTCATCGCCTTCCATTTTGGATTGAACTCAATTTCATTCGGACATTTTATTACTAAATTTTCTATATTTTAATTCTTGGATTAATCTTGGATAATGTATGGATTTGGTTCGTTAAACGCTACTTTATTTTCTCATTTTATATATTGTTTTTTTTTTTAGGGAAATAAATTATTGTTACCTTTTACAAAGGTTGTTGTCTTCACTATTTTATTTTTACTATATACAAGAGCCTCAACATGTAACAATGGATTGACCACAAACATATTTTATCATGCCACTATCCAAGATTACACATTTTACATAGCACAATTATACAAAATATAAGCGAAAGTACAAACTTGATGTTTGGCAGCGTTGCATATTTGTACACATAAATGTCAAACTCTATGAGGAAACTTGTGCACAGAATTGTGTATAGGGATATAGGGGTCAAGAACAGAAAACGCCTTGTAATAAACAAATGAGTCGGAATGAAACATTTGCAAAGCTTTGCTGCGACGCACAATAAATACATGCAAAATGAAACACTCTTTCTTAATATAGGGTTGATTTTGATTTAAACAAGAAATGTTATAAAGGAAAATCCTCAAGAATAGCTGAGTTGCCCAACTCAACAAACCATCATGATTGATGAATAGCAGTAGGTAAAGTTCTAAAATAAAAATAAAACAGGTAAGTAAAATTATAACTAGATAATGCTGAGTTCGGTCAAACAATGTATAAAAAGAACAATGTATGTTATGTATACTTTGTATAATTTTGCTTCAGTACCAAACTGACATACACATTAAAGGTAAACAATTATAGACCAAACCTAGATGCAACTGTTTTTTGAGCAACAGGCGATTCTAATCAAGATAACGAGTTTCAAGTGTAGAGTAACACAAATTATATTCGTACGAATTTTACTACAATACGTGCCAGAATATTAGCATATTAAAAATGAGATTTCTCATGAATTATTTAGACACACTGGGCATTTATAATGAATATAATGAACACAAATCATTTAGCAAAGATCAGTCATTTTCCGTACAAAGGATACATCAATGGATCGTGTCGGTCATGGACTGATGAAGATAAATGCACTGAACTGACAAGGAATGGTGTTGCTATTCCAAATGCAGTTGAGAAGAGACTGGTGTTTATCAATCAGTATTGAGTCGATGTCTAAATGTAGTTTGTTTTCTACTAGTCTGGTTATGTCAGAAAAGTGTTGTTCTCGATTTGGGTTTGAGTCTGGGTCAACGCCCAAAGACGTATAGCAGAGAAAGGCTGCAAATGGTTACTGAAGAGGTCATACACCGACTATCTCGCAAGCCAATTTTGCGGTATAGCTAAAAAAATTAATCAGAGGGAAATATCAACCGCGAGCTACCCATATTCCGAAATAAAAGTAATTGTGCGATACCAGAAGCTCATTTCCATATATACGTCTTTGTCAACTCATTTGAAAACACGTCAACCATGCTAGATTATATTCTGAATTGACAAAAGAAGAAGACGATGGCGTATAATCACTGACAAACAGTACATATCTCCAAAATCAATAAAGTTAAAACATTTAACGATGCATAATTATGATTTATTTAGTTATTTGTTTCGAAACGTAATATTTACATATATAGCACAACAAATATACATTTGTAAGCGACAACGTTTGTAAATATGCTTATGTATACCTTGCTGAAAGCAAATGTTTGACGTTTATCATGAAATCTCTCATGCTTAACCTTGTTCCATACATTTTCAAAGTGTGTTCGGGTTAAATATTGCTCGGGTAGATGTGATACAGTGTGTTAGACTGATGTAGTTAACAAAATGTTATACTATTTTCTTCTTGTGTGGAGACCGCTCTGGCAGGCTAGTGGTTAGAGCATCCGTCTCTGATACGGGGGTGGCGCGCCAGTTCGAATCCTGGCCGATTCACATCAAAGACTTATTAAAATGGTACTAATAGCTACGTCACTAGGCGCTTAGAATTAAGAGGTCAGCGTTAGGACTGGTCGGTCTGGTGTCAGGATAGTGTGAATGTATGGGACGTCGTACTACATGTATGCGGAAAGATGACCCAGTGCAGTATAAATCACACACGCACACAATCCTGGTGTGAAGTTATGTGTTTGAAGTATATGGCCATCTTTTCTATGTATTTATACAATAATGTTAACATAAATCCATACACTAATACACACAAAGTACATTCAATATATATTGTAATATACCCGTTCAACACAAGGTTGATTGAAGTTAGTTTATTTTATATTCGGTTGTCATGTTTTATCTATATTACTGGGTGCATTGATGGAATAGGGTATGATTAACGAATGAATTCCGTTGAACATAAACATTTAATTAAACATCCAAAATATTATTGCAAAAGACACTCACCAACCCAATTAATGTAAAGCCTTCATTCATGTCATTTAGTATCGTGGTTCCTCTCTATGAAATCTAAAGTCCTTTTTACCTCACTCATAAGTAATTTTTACGGTTCCGGTAACATTTGGATCCAACAGGTGAAAAAGACAATAATTTCCGGCAAAATACTAACAATATACATCGCTAATGCAATAATTGCTTTTTCTGCAGCCAAGTCCGGGCTGTATTATTAGTAGCACGCTCTAATGTGATGCTATTTGTCGTCCAGATGCAATCAAATTATTGGGAAAATAATCACCTTTAGATGGAAAGTACGTGATCTCCTTTGATTATGTTGGTTAGTTAATTACCGCTTTTAAATAATCAGAATTTAAGCTGACGAGAACAGAGAGAGAGAGAGAGAGAGAGAGAGAGAGAGAGAGAGAGAGAGAGAGAGAGAGAGAGAGAGAGAGAGAGAGAGAGAGAGAGTAACTTCTGCTGAGCAAATGATACTGTAAGATCAAACTTAGAAAATATCTATCATTTATTTCATTTTGTATGTAGTTCGTATCTATAAATAATTGAAGTTTACTTTCTTTCTTTTTCACTTATTTTATTTATTCCTGACGGAAACAATAATGAATTCGTACAATTTGATAATATAAAATAATATGTATTGGCCATTTCTGTGTTTGCGTCAAATTTTCGTGCATATATCAGTTTTTCAGGTGCACTATTTTGAATACATCAAACATCAGATGACCAAATACCCTTATATTCGTCTTCAATTTGAATGTGCAAAGACCTAAGTCTCCGTTTATATTATTTACTTTATCAGTTTCATTACGTAAAGAAAGCTTTTAATTATTCATTTAAATTTAACTTCCTCTATGTCCGTCGTAAGTATTTGTTCAATTTTATCAAACCTGCTTGACAATAATATTTCGTACTCACCTGATATTTGCTCGTGCTTATTAATTAACATACTATTGAACCTAAATCTAATAGCTCAACATAAAGTTACATGTTGCTGCAAAATTTAGTAACGTTAACTTTTGTTTTCGTTTTTATCTTATCACTATCATCTTCCATTGATAAACAATACATTTCCAATGTTTTATTTATTTCTTGTTATGTCCTCTGTGTAAAAGCACTTCTATAACTCTGACTTGGTATTGGTTTATCCGTCACCTTATTATTCAGTAAAACGTGCGTTAAAGCCATTATCTATATTTTAAGAATTCGATAATTCGTTTTAATTACATCAACTTTTTTGGCAGACATTTTGAGCACCGCAGTGTTCTAAAGAATTTCGTGTTAATTTCTGGGTGTGTGAATTACGTGTTAATTACTCCGTGTTTGTTTCACTGTTTATTGTCAACTGCAAACTCTGATTAAAATAAGACATTTAAATTGATCGTTTCCTTCTTGATTGATGACCTTGCAAAGCAATTGATTAAGATTTAATCTTCCTATTTAAATATTCCGGTACACAAAAAAATACTTTTTGACACTTTATGTTCCACTTTGTGATTTAGCCATATCACAGGTAACCACTTTCTTTAAAAATGCGGTTTATGTATTGGCTTCATTTTTTCAACGACTCATTATATTTCATACTGTGACTAATTAATGTCAAGGCCTTTAAAAGTAAATAAATGTCTTGCCTATGTTGTTTGCTTTATAGAATATGTATACTCAATTTGATTGAATAGTAATGAGTAGATTGCATAAGCTTAAGTCACTTTTAATTGATTGGACTAGTTATGTCTCATTTTTGAATGTAAAGCAGGGATAGTGACTACGTCACTATGTGCCCCTGTTAATATTTATCGCTTATCTAACGTAAGAAAACATATTTTAAATTAAACTCGTTGAAATTTGTCATTTTGTATCTTTGTAATCGATATTCATACTAAGACTCCTTATTTTCATTTTTTTGCAATCTGCTGAATAATCATTGTTTATGCAAGAATTGAAGTTAAAATGAAAAGCATTGTAGATGACAATGTGAAGAACAATCTAGAAAGTGGCATTTTAATGGAAAATGCGTATCGAATTGTATATATATATATATATATATATATATATTTGAAATTTAATAATAACACATAATTACCAGGAGCTTTATGGGATTTTTGGGGGGCATTGCTATAAGTAAATATGCTTTTCTTGAGCTTGTCGGAAACTAGCGAACCAAAGGTAACAGTTATTATTTGCTTTGAAATATATTATTTAGTTATAAACAATGCCAATTATGTACCTAAAATCATTGATATATAAATCATTATCATCGACTTTATCAACCAATTTGACCCTCATAACCATGGAAACAATGCAACCATGAGATATTGTATATACACTGATAATGACAATTTAACATGTACTGTTTAATGCAACAATGTCTCCGTTAAATGTCTCTCTTTCTCTATCAAATTCATTTGTTCTCTTAAGCACAAGAACACATATGTAATCTTGCTTAAATGTTCTGTACCGCCTTTTTGTCAATCAATTTTTGTTTGAATGATTCTTTGTGAAGACAATTGTATTAATTTTCGCCATTTATGTTTGAACTTTTGATGTACGATTTTGGTCATGCATGGCGACGATAATGTACACCATTTATCCCGAATTTTCTCTGCAATAAATTCAATCATAGCTGAAACGGACCAGTGCAAATTTAAAGAAGAGTTAGAAGAAAATCATTGCTCGCAGTATCCAAAGCAATGCTGAAAAGTGAGTTGTTAGTTATGTTCGGATGGTGAACAGAGAGAGCAAAAAAAAATGTTTTACCAGTTGATGTTATGGTCCTGAATTATCCCTTGATATATCCCTTCTGTTTCTAAGAGTTCCAATAAAATAATAACTTCTTGTACAACCGGAGATTCAAACAATAGTCACGAGCCTCATGATGGTTAGACTACTATGGACCAGTACCAACGCTTAATCGATTAATCGATTAACGTGAAGTTCTACCTTCAGCGAAAACATTATTCACTACACAAGATAATCTAACTTCCTAAGGCTATGTGATATCTGTTGAAATGTCAAATAAAAATAACTATTTTTCAAATTTGATAATGAACTTACATAATTGCTTGCATAAACATGAGTTACCCCGCCTAATCTCATACGGGTATTTGCATATACTTCAATTAGGTTCTGCCAACTCATTTTCCGATGTATATTTGAGTAACATTATGTATATTATAGCCGTATTGTGTACGGTGAAACACAACACAGATAGCTGTCTCTTTATTTTTATTATTATTATTATTATTATTATTATTATTATTATTATTATTTTTATTATTATTATTATTTGTATTATTATTCTTAGTAGTAGTAGTAGTAGTAGTAGTAGTAGTAGTAGTAGTAGTAGTAGCATTGAAAATAAGTAAGTATTTGATCGTCATTCCTCAGATATTTTGTGGTAAATCACGTTTCCTTCTTCAAACCTCATTTTGTTATGATTTTGGACATTTACTATTCTCTAACATGCATTATGCAAGCAATTTCACGTTCATGTCTTCATTTCGGGATAACATCTATAACTCAAACTGTACTTAATATTATTCACATTCTCACATCCAAATGATGTCTTTCTGACAGGAGTATCCAAATGACAGCCATAAATTCTTATGTATGGATTTTTCCATCTTTTATTTGTAAAGTGGATATGAAATATTTAATTTTCTTTTTGTTATAATAATCATGCTACCACAACTAAGTGTGATTAAGTTTGCAACGGTATTTTAGTGAAACCTGTTGTAACTATTGTCATTGTAATTGCCCTGCACAAACCATGTTTTTTTAGTCTTCGTAGGTAATTTGTATGGATCGGTGCACAAGGTAATACAAGATTGATATAGTACATTACTCCTTTTGATGAAGATAATGTTTGTGTGCAAGTAAACAATTACAGTCTTAAACGTTAATTTTAGTTTCGACAATTTGCAGAATTTATTCAGTCTTATCCACAATTTTACTAATTTCAAATTTATATCTTAATTCGTTGCCTGTTGCAACAAGGTTTTGAGTGCTGCTTTCATTCTTCATATGCTTCCTTGTTTTTCTTTCAGGCACATGTTCCTTTGAAAATGTACAAGACCTTGAAATTTGTGCGCATTTTTCCCTCTTAGCACTGTACTGTTTAACCATCTGGCTATTATTTTCGATCTTCATGTTAGTATCACTAAATTTAATCTGCAAATCGACATATTTTCTGTAGCATTGAATGAGTTCCTTGTTGATAAAAGAACATTTTATTGCCACCTATGGTTTTCTGCCACACTGAATGCTAAACTGTCAAACCGTCGACCAATACCACTCAATAAAAATTTGTAAGAAACACATTAAATGGCATTGTTAATATCAGATGAGAATAATTATAAACGTCGACTTATATTTAAATGAGTTATCTTAGTCATATAATACCTATTGATAGAGCAACCACCATGCCATGACAAATTCGATATAATAGGTGAGACTTTCATAACCGTGTACAACTTTTTTCAGAGAGAAAGCCGAAGACGGGTCTGTATCAATTTATTTAAGCATTATTTCAGCTGATGGAAAGAGGTATATATACTTCCTACGATAATACTTTTTATGCGGGAAATCTTCAAGCAAATAGAACATCACAACCGTGTTACTACTACAACAACAACAACAACTACTACTACTACTACTACTACTACTACTACTACTACTACTACTACTACTACTAATAATAATAATAATAATAATAATAATAATAATAATATGAATACTAAGTAGCTGCTTAGTGGTTGACACCTCGGAATCGCGACAGAATGGGTCAAAGGGTCATTGGTTGAATCCGACAAGTATGTCAGCTATCGTGGTGTGTCCTTCGGCAAGGTGCTTTAAATACCTCTGCACTAATTGACCTACTTTCGTCAGTGCCATTAAGTAGCAACAAAAACAAAACTACCACTACTACTGCTACTGCTACTACTATTACAGTTGATGCTACACCTTCTTAGACTGCTAATATAACAACAGAGTAGATTGAGCCTGAGGTGGATCAGCCCGGTTGTGGCCGAGTAGATGCCAGACGAGCAAACAGAGTATGCCATTTGTGTAATGTAATGCTTGGTACAAACCAAGGTTTATGTAACTAAACTAGTTCCCTACAACATCCCGTCCACACTCTTCAAAGCCAGCTCAAATTACCAGAAGCATACATTCTTGGGCGGGCTTACAAAGCATTCGATATAAAAATGATTTAACAACGTGCTATTTTACATTAAAATAAATTGCACTGTTTCTTAGAGTTGTGTTATCCAAACGAGGAGGCATTTGCGTTTGTATTTATTTAATTGACATGTGCCTTTAAAAAAGTTAGACAAGTGTGCAGTTAGGTTAAAATCGATGATAAAGATTTTTTTTATTAATAAACTGAATTAATGTTATCTTTCAATCAGAGATATAAAATAACTGACAATAACAATTACGAATGTCATGTCTACTATCACACGACTGAATGAGTTACATTAATGACGACAAACAGCCCATCGTACAATTAGAGATAATCAACCAGCTTCGGCTCGGCAACAATCTTCGGCAACAATCAGTCTCGGCGCCACAAGCAGTCTCAGGTCTCAACAGTTCCGAATGCACGACAGAATAAAAATATTCAAGCTGATGTATACAGTCAGTAGCTCAAGAGCGAGAGTTAAAGCAACAAAGGTCTGGAGACAAAGTTTGTAAACGCCGCTCAACTGAGGTGAGATAAAATGACCCCTAAAGCAAGACAAAAAAGTGTGAAAGACTATCGAGTCATCGTGCCAGAAAAGTACAGGCTGCACTTCTCAATTCCATTGTAGAGCACATAAATGTCTGTACATCAAATTTAACTGACATCTGATATCATATCTGTTGAAAAACCACCATCGCCAAAAGCGAGTCACGTAAGTGATCTATGTGAATGTTGAGACACTGAACATGTCATAGGATTGACCCGATGGTTATCCAGATTAAACATTTACATAGTCAAACGCTGAACATCTCTCCTGTAACTTCTGTTGCATTGTCGTACGTGTACACAGTGACAGCGCTTAATATAGCCAATGTTTTACCGCGATAAGGATGTTGCTGACATTGGCATCCAATGTCTTAAGTGTGACTCTGTGAACATTTGAGAAACAAATCGTTATCTAAATGAGATGTGAAAGTCTGAAAAGGATCGCATGGTTTTACATAGGCGCATACTGAGAAGGTAATCATGGAAGATAATCGTGGAAATCATTAAGCCATTTCAGAGCCTTGGGCAGTACGTGGAAATGCATTGTCTCCAAGTACACGCACGTTGGTCACGATATTTTACGCAAAGCGTTGTACGGATCTAAAACCTCCTACCGATTTTCCATAGCCCATTGCCTGTTTTTCACTTGCTTTTTTCGAGCAAGACATCATAACAAATATAAAAATAAGTGCACATAATATATGTTATTTCCTTGCGTTTCGCTATGTTCTGACAGAGATTGTAAATATTTGAAATATACTTAGCCGACGGCAGCGAGTACCTCGTCGACAAAGATCGTGTATCAGTTGAGAAGAGAGTGTGTAATATTAAGACAGGCCGGGCTCATCGCCAATCTGGGTGTTCTTCATGTCACCAGATAGTAATGTCACGCAAATTATTCAACGTCATAAATCCCTTCACCATGATGTTTGCTACGCAGTTTGTCGATGAGGTGATCCTGAGGCTAGTTACCTTTGCATTAGTAGTCGCCCTATAGTCTTACGGTAGATGGCTGGTTTTTCATTGGCATCGGTTGAGCTTAACATAAACTCTTAGCATAAACTGATATAGTTTTCAGCTGGCAAACTCGAATGTCTTTAAACACATATAATAATTTCAACACGCACAAACATTTTCTTGTTTAATTAGTATGTTTCATCGTCTGAAGGCTAAGCTCATAGACGGGTCCCATCTCTTCTTTGTCTTTCAAGGAAGAGTCCAGAATGTGCAGTCCGTTTGATTTTTAACACGCTTATGATGGCTGCTCAAGCACGTGGGTTCCATGAACGGCTCCTTGCAGCTTACTCCTAGACGTAATAAGAGGCGTTAAGAAAGGCTGCTACCTTGTCCAGCCAGACTACCTTTAAACCGATATTTCAACCAGAAGTATGTGTATGTATAATCTCCACGAATTCCTCGATTCGGCGTTGTTTCATTATCTCAACTAGCAGCAATCTACATGATTAATCCTGGTAACTTGTTGTTTTTTTTCTGAATATGATGAGTTTTTGTGCTGACATTTCTATTTTCTGTAATGGTTATAATTTGCTGTTGCTCCTTGACCACCTGGAGGTAATAGTGTATATTGCAATCGGTGCCAATACTGTACCGTGCTTAACGTATATGTTAATACTCAACAGCGAAGTCTGGTATGCTGGATCCTTTCCCACGTCACTCGCAAAGTGTTTCGCGATCATCTGTATGCATATTATGGCTTACAACTTGAATGTGCAGTCAGAGCAGCTACATAGAGAAGAATTACCCTAACCCTTGATTTATTACTGTAACGGCCATGTGTCTTTCTTGCCTCAAAATAAGGACCGCAGAGATACAAGGTCGACCTATACCTTATTTCTGTACTCCGTAAGCCACCAGCTTGGAAATGTTATAACGCTTATGCGCTATTACTGTTTAACGCAACATCATATGGGCGTGGGAGTTGCACTTGGATTACTTTTCCTTTCCACACGTGAACTATCAAACTAGACTTTACTTTATCAACACTATGGCACACGCTTCAATCACCAGGGTTCTAATGAAGTTATGGTTCGTCGCAAATGTTTTAGTCCGACTGGTGGCAAGCAAGATATGAAACTACCATATTACAAAACACGGGTTCTTGAGCAAACTGGTAGGACAATGTTGGTTCTCTAGGTATAATTAATAAGCAAAAACTTCTCCTTTCTGATAAATGCTAATGCCGCTGTTTGATTATTTGGTTCAATAATAGTGTACCATCTTATTCCCGGGTAACTGTGTTGTGTTATAAACCGCTAGCATGGCAACTAATATTAGTCACCTTAGGAAGAGGCGTTTCGTTCAGCAGGAAGACGGAAAGACGAGACATTTATCAAATAAAAAAGTGTCGTCAATCCGCTACAATTATTAACAAGTGTGCAAAGCAGATAATCCAGATCATATCCCTCGAGGTTCATCTGATATACGTCCGAGTCATTTATGATACGAGTCCTTGGTTTATCGCCTGCCTTTATTAAGGCGCAAAGTATGACAAAAAAGGAAAATACAATCAACTATTGCCTCAGTTCTGTTTCAAACAGTTCACAGACTAATATACGCTGGTTGCCTTTAGTAGGCATGTCGCCTGGATATTTTATCAAGATGCATCGTTGTATCGTTTCTCATATCTAATATGCGTCTCCCAACCAGTGGTTCGTGTGGCCTTCTGTCGGCCTCTTGTTGAGAGGGAATGTGGTTTGGGTAAATGAGACCGACCACGTCAGGCAATGGACATCTGTGTAATTTATAAACAATTTCGCTATTATCAGTTTGGTCTCATCTGTATACTGTTACATCAGTTACCCCTGGTTATTTATCTAGCTACTGACGTCCTTTACACCCAATTATTTACATCACTTTGCTGATAACGTAGCTAAGCAGCTGAGAACGTATTGACAAACCTGCAATGGGGAAAGAGTTTGATCAACGACTCTACCTTTCGTGACATTTTGGATCATGTTGATGCCACACCAATAGTGCATAAAACTGATTTACTCTGTTTATTCCCATGACACTAGGCAAAAAATAAAATTAAAATGCATATATTTATATCTGGGAAGTCGGTTTGTTCGTGGTGAAATTCGAGTCACTAAAATACGCCTGTATTTGTAAGAGATACTTATTTATCCAATACATCCAAAGGTAAATGATTGTCGGATAATACACTTTCTAATAAGAATACTTTATGAAATATAACGCGTTGCGTGTAACCACTAATTGTCTACTGTAATAATAGCTACATGTGCTCAAATTATATAAGCATATCTCGCTTCATTTAGCTTTCTCGACAAAAATATTGGCACTTGTAGAATTTGTATATTGGCAGAAGCAGAAGTGACTGCAAATTACTCCCAAAGCCGGTAGTGTTCAAGCTTTCGATTTGCTTGCTAATTTGACGAAAACATCCCCATAGATTTTCCATAGAATTATAACCTTAATCATGCGTTGTAAAGCTCAGTATTGTAAAGTATTGTGCCTGAAGTAATTATTCGCTATTGTAATGTGAGGCTTCATTGATGAGCTAATCATTTGTGGTTTTCACCACATATTAAAATGTCTCTGAAGCACCGTAGCTGAAGGTATTACTGACCTCATTTATGACTCTTTCTTATAGTTGTATCATAATGATTTTGCCTTTATTATTGGTATCGTTGGTTCCTTTTACTTTATCTATGTTGTAATTCAGATACCTGTATTCGTCCAGTGCCTCCCATATGTCCCGCGTGTGCTAATACAATCAATATGCATTTAATATTACTCTTTCTAGTAAATACGCCTTACAGCTCCTAATAGATTCGCCATCGATGGCATTAGAATTTCCGTTAACTTTTAGACTATTCCCACCATTCATTATCAACTGACAACCAGATTGCTCTTCCTTAGGCTTGCATCCGATGCATGTTAACACTTATTATTAACACTATTACTGTCCGTCAGATTTTTCATGAAAGGGTATTAAACGATATTCGACACTTTGCGATCCTAAGGATTTAAAAATATATTAAGTTTTGGGCGAAGGGGTAGGTGGTGGATGTTCTTTTCTTTAACCGTTCGAATGAATATGAACTATTTGATGGCTGGGATGGTTATCAATAGATCTGTCATGTTATCAACTGAAAATAACGTTCTCATGATCGCACTGTTATCCTTTATATCAATAGGTTAAATCATCACCACACTGCATTTCGCGGACATTACGCTAACATGCATGCCATTGGGATGGAAGCATCCCTTTTCCTAACAACATTACATAGCCCACTTATTTCTTACTAAATTATGAAGGACTTTTTTATATATATTTTAACTTCAAGTTGCCAAAGATTGCTTTTCTAACTTTCGTTATTAACAACAATAATTATTGTGTGCCTGTCACTTCATGCATCCATCCATTCATCACATACATACATACATATATACATACATACATACATACATACATACATACATACATACATACATACATACATACATACATACATACATACATACATACATACATACATACATACATACATACATACATACATACATACCGGTACATACATAGCATTTCATTATAGAAAACTATTGTTCTATCAAATCTATTAATATCGCGTATGATCACTCGATGATAGACGTTAATGTTTAAAACACAATTCGTCTATTATAATAGACAGTACATGGTTACACCCAACGCAAACATTTATTTAACACGAAGGACATTTCTTTCATTGCTACATGCAATTTCTATTATTTTTACAATGTATGACGGAGTGTTCACATTTTTAATAGTGGAGTAAATATAAAAACCAGATGGTTTTTAATGTGAGGCTCTCTGATGCAAAGCCCGTAGTTATCATTGACTTATAGTCCGGACCTATTTGCAAATTTCTTCCGTCACAAAGTACAACCCATTAGAGATTTGCTTGCCTACACAATTTTAATTGAATCGTCACCATACATTTATGATACAGAATTTCAGCGACAACCATTTGGAGCATTTGAACCTGTCTCTATTGATTTAGTACGGATAATTGTGATGAAGAGTGCACAAAAGTTTTGTGAACGTGATCCAATTGCGACATCACTGCTGCTTTGAGTGCTTAGGCCCAATATTGCTTTCACTAACTGATGTTAGTTATATCTCTCTCTCATTGGGGGAATATCCACCATTTTTTAAAACTGCCTTCGTAAAACCTCTGCTGAAGAAACCAACACTTGACCATAACGATTTAAAGACCTACCGCCCAGTTTCTAATCTCCCATTCATATCCAAAATCTTAGAAAAGGTTGTTCTAACCCAACTTGTATCTCATTTGAATTCAAACAGTCTTTTTAGTAATGTATAGTCTGCATATCGCCCTTGCCACAGTACTGAAACTACTCTTCTGAAAATATTTAATGACATTGTCTCTGCTTTGGATAGTGGAAAGATGACAGTCCTCACCCTCCTTGATTTGTCTGCAGCATTTGACACAATAGACCACCGTCTCCAGCATGTATTTGGCATTCCGAATATAGCCTTACAGTGGTACAAGTCATACTTAGTCAACAGGACACAAATTGTATCTGCCAATGGAATACATTCCAGCCCAGTTGATATATGTTGTGGTGTCCGCTGGGGTCTGTTATTGGACCTGTTCTATTCGTTCTATACATTCAGCCGCTCTCAAGTGTTATAGATCATCACCCAGTGTCTCACCAATTGTATGCTGATGACACCCAAATATTCAAGTCTAGCCACCCAACTGAAGTTGATGCTACAATCCATGGAGTAGAGATGTGCATTTCTGATGTGAAATCATGGATGACATGTAACAAGCTGCAGATGAATGATGATAAAACTGATGCCATTCTGATCACAACACAAAGACTTTCTCATTCACATCTTTTACCTCAGACAATACATATCAGCAATACCAAAATTAAATTCTCACAGTCAGTTCGAAACCTAGATGTTTCTCAAACAGTACTCTCACATTGCACCAACAATGTCATGAACATATGCAAGGCTGCATATCTTGAACTGAGACGCATCAGTTCCATTCGTAAATATCTTTCAGTTGATGCCGCTAAAACACATGAGTGTTCATTAGTACTTTCAAGACTGGACTATTGTCACTCAATTCTGTCTGGTTCATCACAATATTTACTCCAGAAACTTCAAAAAGTTAAAACCACAGCTGCTCGATCCATATTTAGAGTAACTGGATCAGAGCACACTTCACCACAGCTCTATACCCTACACTGGCTATCAATTCTATACAGAATCAAACACAAAATTTGTTCTCTATGCAATGTTTCAATGACAGACTCCAGTCCAACATACCTATCCAGCCTCACCCATGTGTATACACCAGCAATATACTTACGCTCCTCTTCTGACAATCGTATACTCAATGTTACCACTATGAAAACGAAGTTATATGGACAACGGTTTTTTGCATACCAGGGCCCAGTAATATGGAACGAATTACCCATTGAAATAAGACACAAAGACACAGTGGTCTCTTTTAAGAGTGCTCATAAACGTCATCTTTCTCGACTGCAAGAACAAACTTAGAGACCTAATAATGTTTTGTATCTTATATGTTTTCAGCATGTTTTTATGGTTTCCAATTTCATGGGTTTTGTTATTTGTTGACAAATCTTGACAAAATCTTCATATAATTTATGTACCTTAAGTTTCAAAAACACAATTAAGAAATGGGACTGTTGACATTAATAATATACGTTTCAAATCAGGCACAATAAGAATTGATCCTGGATGGAACAACGGCAATGGTGAAAATAAGGTCTTCTTGATTAAACTGTAAACGTTTTGAATATCATAGCATATACTTTATTGTCATCTAAACCATGGGTTCTAATCAAAAGGGACATTTTCTTAAAAATAAATATGCAAGAAAACTACTAAGTATAATGATGAATGATATATTTGTCCTCACAGAGCATCGCAACATATCGAGATATGTTGTGTCATTAGGATCGCTATAAGGATCCATGAAATCATACTGGATAAAACATTTCTTTTTTGTTTAGAAGATATTAAGCCGTGTGCTTTTCGGGTATTCAATTAAAAAAGTAAATCTGGAAATTTGGATCAAAGTTCCATTTACCTGACAGAAAAGTTTAAATATCGCAGCTGTTTAAAAATGGGAGGAAATTATATTCAAGCGATTGATGAGTGTTGTTAACGGTTGACAATACATTAATCGATATGTACATATTGGCAGCTTGATCCATCTTTAACTAGCATAACAGCAACTTGATTAACCTATAAGGAAAAGAGAAAAGACCACAGACTCGTGGTTAAATTTTCCTAGGTCAGTAACTTTTCGAAACGAACATGTAATTTTACTTCCAAATTTTTAACAGGCTATATTTATTTAGCACTGATAATTAATCGCTTTGATTTATCCTCAAGCCTTCATTTTAGCAAATAGTAAATAAAATATACATATTCGTATCAAAAAGTGTCACATGTAAGAGAATCTTTTGAGAAATGTATATTTTGCGTCAAACACAAAACTATTTGTGGAACAAATGGCGGTATAATAAAGCATCCTAATTACTTTCGTATTTAAACTGAACGTATATTTCGCTTTATTGACCTATACGTATATACGTACAGAATGTCGAAGGCTTAGTTTATACTGTACTATTTTTTAACAGTAACTCACGACAAATGCATTAGTCTTAATCAGCATGAAACAAGGATAACATGAGAGAATTACACAAATAAAAGGGGAAAGAAAACCAATTATGTCTCACATATTCGATTCGTGACAGAATTCGCCGCATCTCTGTCAAAGAAGAGCCTTCGACCTGAATGGTTTCCGTCATTAAATATACATAAATATTTGACTTCTTTCTGACACCAATTTGATCATGTGACAAGCATCTAAATTGCATCATTTATACAGTTAAAGTTATAACCCTTCAGAGTTTCCATTTCTTGGTATTCTGCATTTGCAAATTAAATCGATTATGGCTCATCCAGTTTGAGATCGCACTAAACCATTGCTGAATAAAATTGGAAAGCTTATAGGCTTAGCTCTTCGCTAGAAAAGTTCTCAATATGATAGCTCTATCTACACATTAACGGATTGTTCAGATATATTGGTGCTTTGACCTCACGAAATATATCAGACTTCATGAATTTCCTTCTTTAATATGCAAAGCCAACACCAATTATATATAGCCAACACACAAAAGCTGGTTGCAGTTTACATCAGCTTAAAATGGTAGGGATAATTAACCTAAACAGGATAATTTTGACGTTTAACATCGAATATATGACTGTGTACCAGTGTGTAGCTATTAAAGGTGTATCTAAGTGAATGATACTTGTGAAAACACGGACCGACACTGAAAAAGTGCTTACATATCAGTCTAGTCAAGTTGTGTGCTTCCGTTGGCTGCATTATGTTAGACCATTGTTCAAATTTGAAAATCGTAATTTTTATTGGATACGGTGGCTTTCCACCGCGTCCGATGAAATGCAATGTCTTGCAGCACACAAATGTCTACTCGATACGCTAATGTGAAGATAGGGTTATCACATCTAAATTTTGGCTGTTAACGATGATAGGTTGAAGAAAAAAGAAACAAATAATCATCATGTCCATAATGTTTTTAAAAGAATATTGTCATGGAGTATTCGTAATTATTCTCTAAATAAATCAAAGGTCTACCGATTCTATCCAGCAAGATTCTAACCTAGGATTTACTTTTTGCGTACGGAACTTTATTTATTGCTTATTGTGACACTGTATAAACATGAAGTCCTAAACTTATAAATGACTAGATTATATTACTTGTTTATAATAATTCAAATCCAATATTTATGTTACGAAAATCATTAGGAGTAATTTGCAAAAATAGCTAGAGAAAAAGGTAAACATTATAGATGGTGGCCTTGAACATATATTACTACATGAGGCTATTTGTTTGAGACACTACTCATCACTCTGGGTTGTAAAAAAATTTGCGGCCCGATATGGTAATAGTTTAACAAACATTGACCAGAAAATTGATTCATATGCTGTTACTTTGTTACCATAACAGAATCCTTCATCGAACTGACATATTCGATCAATTATTACCGAAATCGCTGAAGTGAAGTCCAACATACCCTGGAATAGGAAGATTTTAGAAATGATATTCTCTGTAAATACAATTGTAGAGCTACTGAAAACCTCTTGGACTCCAATTATTGCACATTTTTGGTACTCCATGCGGCCTTTCTTTATCAGACGTTTCATGCAATATCAAAGCAGATAGTAATAGATAGAGCGGCCAATAAATGCAAGTCTAAACTAATACACGCTTTGTGAATAGTATCCAAACACCTGAAGAAGTGCGGTTCTTTAAAGGAAAATCTTGACAACATTGTATATAATAGCACAAACTTTCTAATTTCCCTCGTGAGACTGTTAATATGCAAACAATCATATATGTTAGGCCACCGTAAGTATCACAACAGCGAATGCCACTAAAAGTCGCAGATAAGCAGAAGGAAAACAAAATATTACCACTCGAAGTATTTGCTCAGCACAATCTCATCAGGGCGGATCTTACTGAACCAATGCAAATAATGAGTGCCATACAAGGAAAGGAGAAGTTAACGCAAGAACCGAAAATGGCTTCATAGAGAAACGATTGCTTATGACAACGCCTACAAACTGACATAGACGTAAAATATAGTCAAGGTACGATCGACAGACGTACGAAATACTAACAATTATAAAAGTATATTCTCCAAACAACTGTTGTGGTGAGATATAGTAAAGTACAGTAGAGACGCACGGAACATATACAGCATCTGAACTAGACCATATATACAGTGGAAACAAATCATACGTAACTAGAAACACTTAAAAAACAAAACAAAAAAATGAACAAGAAAACTTATTAATACATTTTCTGCATCAAAGATATTTAGCAAAACATGGGATTAGCAACTCAATTCACTACTAAACTATGAGTAAGGATCTAATAACCAAAAAAAAACTACCCGATTGAGAAAACGAAATAAAGGCTTTTATATTTAAGTTTATATTTTACTGTTATCATTCAGTCTAGCATTATAAAAATAGATCATATTCATAATAGGATCTAATAAATACATAATTGCCTGTCTCTGTGTAGATGTGTCTAGTTTGTTTGTTTTTTTTTTTTTTTGGGGGGGGGGGGGGGCGTTTTCATGCATGTATGTTTTCAACCTGTCAACGTGTCTCTGTCTCTATGTTGCGGTTCTTGCTAATATAAATGACGAAGGAAGGAAGAACTAAAGGAATCACTTTTCATTCTACTGTGTGTTGTACACAATATTGACATCAATGGCCTAGTAAAGTTTACGTCTTCAATAGGCCAAAAGATGCATTAGTACCGCTCAGAGGCAGCCACTTGACGTACGATACATTAACACATCGAGAGTTCTAGCGAATATCCCATGTTTCTTACAGAATAATATGTTAAATCGTGCAACACGTGCTGATTAACATTGATTAACTAATACATGTTACGAACAGTTACATTAAAGACACACAAAATCATTCTATGCAAATCAATAAGCTTATATGAAATTGCGATAAAGTACAGACTCGCGCTATTTGCCATTATGAGTCGTCGAATTAGATGACGCCTCCGGACTTGAAGATTACATGGATATTTAATGAAACGCTAATGGTACGTACTGACATAAGTGTACTTTAGAGTCTCATACAATATTAGCTGAAGATTTGAGCAAACTTTCAACCACTTGATGTCTTTTTGTATGTCAGCCTGCTTATGGAGGTATCAGTCTATGAGAGAGTTAATTTTAATTTCAAGGAAATGATAAGAACATATATATATATATATATATATATATATATATATATATATATATATATATATATATATATATATATATATATATATATATATATATATATATATATATATAGGATGAACTTGTGGGCCGGTGTATCATTCGCGTGCATTCCAATCGTCCCCAACATTTTAAGGCATCATATGAATTAAACTATTACTTAGAAAAAAAAACCTTTAACATGCATGCAATTGCGCAAACGTTTGCAAATATACTGTCCGATTGATTGATGATTTCATCTCGATAGATTCTTTCCAGTTACGCTTACCCCATATTCCATTATATTTATGTTGAATGGTGATATGTTCGACAAAATAGCTCGACGGGAGGCGACTTTCAGAAATTGTCGCATTAGCCATTTCCAATGCCAAATTTGATTGATTATTTTCATAGATAGGAAATTATTACTGTTTTAAATATGCGAAGAGTGGGGTCAAAGGAAAACAAAATCTGTCACTGTCACCGCAACTGAACAGAGGTATTTGCGGGAAAAAAAAGTATGTTTTGCATATATTTTGCTCAAGGGCGGAGAGTACAGTCGATTAAAAAAAGCATGTAATGTGGGGCAAACTCCATTAATATATATATATATATATATATATATATATATATATATATATATATATATATATATATATATATATATATGTATGTGTGTGTGTGTTATTTAAGGGTTAGTTTGTTGCATCTTTCATATATTTAGTTTGAAAACAGTTATTCCTATATAGTTTACAGAACATGCAAAGTTATTTAATAATGAAGCTTCAGCAATTGACGTTGCGATATATGCAGCCTATTATATATTGAAATGTCAATAGGGAGTGAAAAGAAATAGCTTAAGAAAGCACCTAAACAGGCTTGAGAAGATCAAAGAGTAGGAGATAGTAAGTTAGTATTGTTTGGGCATATTTCCAGAGTGACAGATGACGTAACTAAGAAATTAGCAGTGCCGGAAATAACGGAAGGAAATTGCAAACGAGGAAACCCGGTAAGAACATGGCTAGACAACATACAATTTAGTACTTAACGAGCCTTTAGGGCGCAGTTAGATCTTACAAGAGACAAAACGGTTTTCGAACCTATCCAGATAAAATGAAGAATGTTCGCCATCGACTGCGACGGAACAAGATTGATGATAATTAGATAATTGATATATTGATTGATCGTATTATATAGTACCATTGGTGACGAAAAACGAAAACGGACATTATCATGATATATCATAAATTTTATACAATCAGAAATTAATATGAATAAATGCCATAAGGAACACAAAATACTCCGCATTAATTACATTATACAAAAATATTTGCCTTTGAGCATCATCATGGATAAATCAACTTTACGTTTTGTTCAGCCTCCAGGTTACTTTAAAATTGAGCTTCTTGTTAAATATATAATTCGACACAGAAGCAGCGCCGTTATTCGCGGATCTATTAATTGGCTAAAATTGGACACATCGATGACGTTTTCATTCATTATCTTAGAATTAAAAGATTATTTATATTGCTGAATTTTTTTAATCTCTCGCCGAAGATAAAATATAACTTTTCTTACTGGTATATTTTTCGGATGAGCTACGTTGTTTGTCAGGTCAAGAACCGTGGGCTTTGTCTTTAGTTGGTTTCCAATTTGTCTACAATCGAATGAATCTCAGAATAGAATATTTTCAGTCATATTGGTCAGTATTACCGTATTTAACATTGAAATGCGTTAGCGACCTAACACTTCAAGCAAATCAACTGTGCATGGAACCATCGCTGCGTAATATCATTCACTGCAGTAATATGCCTTCAGTTCATGCAGCTGAACTGCGTTTCAGACAAATCTTCAGGATATTTCCCACCAGTTGTTTGCTCTCAGATGAGCCTTCATTGTCGTTATTGTCATGAAGAGACTGTTGACGTACTAAATTTACTACTTTTTGCATAGATAAGAAACTTCCCGTACTTTACGAATCTGGGTTTTATTACACATTTTCAATTGAAAAGTACATTGTAGCAAGGTTCGCGTGCTCTGATTATATGAAACACTTAAATTATTTTTGTACCTATTTATGCCAAAGTGGTATGATTTCCATGTGCAAATTCAGCAAACTATCCCTTCTACTATCATTATTAGTATTATTAAGTTCCATTTACCCAATGTCCATCCTATGACTCATGTTCTTTTATCAGAGTGCCGTAGAAGTCATTAAGATTCAAACCAGCTTAGAGTTACGTTAATAAAAATATATTCTAATTGGCTAGGATGTTTGAACCATTGCAGACTTAATGTTATTGACTTATGAATCAGTGCTAATGGTTCCGTTGAGCAAATTGTATGTAAATAATCTAAAAGTGTTTGCTAATGTGAACAACATAATATGTTGTTTATTATGAATTTTAATGACGTTATCCTTCTGGTTGACGCTGAGTGCATAGCTTCCACCTTCTAGTGTAGAGTTAAGATGATAATTTAGTATGTATTGGTTTAATGAGACTTCCTTCCAAGTTTAAGAAGAATATATTTCAAAACATCAAGCACACCATTCTCATCATCACAAATATTACCGTCATTATGGTCACAATAATATCAATGCTATTAAAATTTGTGGTTGTCAAACCTATTTCCAACTTAATTATTTCAATCTCATTTTTTTTCTTAATTTTAATAATTGATTTATTGTCTTGTCTACTCTAATATATATATTAATATATCTGTATTTCTCAGAAGAAGTTGATTTGATTCAGTAAAAATATGTAAAATTTCAACAGTAAATTAATATTTATTACAATAAGGAAACCGGTTCCTCGTTCCATGCCAAAACGATTTAGGAATGTGTATCAAATTTAATTTGATTTCGTAAAATATGCCTTTCTCTGCTTCCATATGACGTTTATCAATAAAGCATTCACCCATTTTCGGAAAGCCATGTTAAGTTATATAAAACATGAGTAAACCTGGTACCAGTCATTCTGCAGAAATGAATAAACCTGTTTCAGGTTCATATCCATCAAACATAAAACAGCACTAGAACGGTTATAGCAAACCCGACAAGCAATATCGTTCCTAAAAATGCTCTGTTGCATCTTTTTTATTCTTTGTTTAGTTATAAAAGGAAGAATACAATTAGCGTAAAAGATCGACTAAGTAGTAATAGCAGTTATGTATGTAACGCAGAAATATTCTTGATTAAGGAAGCTACTTATAAATGACAATCATAAGATTACAAAACCAACTCTTTAATCTCTATTAATTATAGATATATTTAACGATTCATCTGCATACGCGGGATGTATCATGTTTCCATATGTTCCTACCATTACAAGTGTATTGTAACTATATATAGTTTAGAACTAGATTGTAGTTTGATTATAGGCTACTCAAAAGGTGTGGAAGGCAATTTATTGTTTTCTTCTAAAGATAGAAAAACAGTAGTGTGTGTGTGTGTGTGTATGTGTGTGTTAAAGTCATGAAAATACAAGAATAACATACATACATACATACATACATACATACATACATACATACATACATACATACATACATACATACATACATACATACATACATACATACATACAGTGTGTGTTCTGCGCAGATATTCCCACATCTGCATTGATTTTCTTTTCTTCCTGCACCTACAGCAGTAAATTTTACATTTTACAGTACTTCGATTAGTGGAAGGCATTTAGAGGAAAACTAATATTTTATTTCACAACATAAACGTATCACGCAACCATCAGCCTTTCGTTGTGTCAGGAAACTGTAGCAGCGCTATGATTATTTTTTATTTCATTTTGACTTAAAACCAGCATATTTCATCTGACTAATAGAAACATTAATGCACAAATATGCATCGTTACCAGCATCATTGCAAAACTAGTTAATTGAAATTGTATGTTTAAGGAGGTTTTCATACAAGTGTGCAACAAAATTAATTGCACGAGAACATTTTATACACAGAATATGGAAAGAAGATAACTACAAACTTTGCATTACATATGCCATTCAGCCCAAAAGAGTGATACAATCAAGTTATGTTAAAGAATGTCTTCGCTATGGATATATAAAATATAAAATTATCAATGATTTAACCAAATATATTTATCTAACTTCATCAGACAATAATCCATAATCTAGACAATAGACACTAGAGTGAATGTGGAGAGGGAAGTCCACCACAAAATATTTTGAAACGGACAAGCCTACCTGATGCAAGAGGGTAACGCCTATTTAAAACACACAACAAATATAGTGACGAACTGGTGTGAATGTTTACACAATAAATGCATGAGGCGCTGGCTACAGTCGACGTGTACGTGTTATAAAGATAATCCAATTTGTCTGATGAGTATAGTGATATAGGCACAACAGCTTAAATATAATATAAACTCGTATACGAACAACACGCCGGTCATGGGACAAAATAATGCATTGCTAATATGGTGTACAATAACCATTTTGTGTTATCGTGAAGAAATGTAATGTAACACAGAAATCTAATTAACAATGCAGCTATTTATATTTCTGTAATCTGGTAAGTGGAATAAAAGCTCTTTCGATTAGGAAAAGGTCGATGAAAATGTGTATTCAAATTCATGTTAAAATGCTAAGATACCGGCCCAATAGCAATATCAGTGACATGATTCAGTAATTGTATATGCTGGCATTGAGGAAATCGTCAGGAAACATGAGTGTGTGTGTGCGTGTGTGTGTGAATGCGTGCGTGCGTGTGTGTGTGTGTGTGTGTGTGTGTATGTGTGTGTGTAGCCGCATGAGTTCGAATCGTGCGCGGCCAATGTGAGCATGTGGGAAAGCTTGCTAGTACATTCCATAACAACAACAACGGCACCTCATCACGAATGTGGCAATGTAGTACAAACAAAAGATAAACTTGCAATTAAAGAAATTTGAACAATTGTTTGTTGAATTCTGACAGTAACGTCCCTTAGATACAACACACCGAGGAAATAGGAGCTAATTTCCTTTAATGAAGTCTCGCTATTGCCGTTGCAACCTACTGGGGCAGAAGACGGCGGACATCGAACCCTCTACTCATAAATTACGAATCGGACGTTCATACAACTGAACTACTGCTTCTCTGGATACAAACTATCAATTCTAATACATCCTACAATCTTGAGCGGACATTATGTATCACATTTATTGTTCGCAAATTAAATTAATATGTTATTTTTTTTTTCTTTTCTTGCATGCAACATAAAACCATTTAGGAACACACACAAAAAAAAGATTTATAATGTATATCCGGAAAAAAGTGATGGTTACTACATACACGTCACGAATCTTCTACAAGAGTTGATACATAATGCAACACAATATATATATATATATATATATATATATATATATATATATATATATATATATATATATATATATATATATATATATATATAAAATTATCAAGAAACATTTTATAACATTATCTTAATTCACAACACAAAACTGACTTTCTAGGATGGATGCCATAATACGCAGGAGCGATACCAATTTAGATACATGTAACAACTTTACTCTAACAGATGAGTTAAAGTTTTCTCGCGGAAAAAAACCAAACACTGCACTGCTATCTGAAACACATAACTGTATGATGAGATACAGCTTCATGTGATTACCACATATCGAGCGAAAGTAATATACATCTTAAACTAATAGGTAGCCCACCCGAGCACGGACGTCCTTCAAGCGTATTACCGGCATTTGATTGGTCAGCAGAGTACTTATTAACGGATTAACGGTAAGAACATAACACAACAACGATATATATATATATATATATATATATATATATATATATATATATATATATATATATATATATATATATATATATATATATATATATATATATATACGTGTTTGTAGTAACCATCACTTTTTTCCGGATATACATTATAAATCTCTTTTTTTGTATGTGTTCCTAAATGGTATTGTGTCGCGCCGTGGTCTTCATATTAAAAAGCCGCGTGTATACCGCCACCGTCGCATATACAAATTAATTTCCCAGAAAATTCCCAACTGTGCATAACAGGCAATCGGCAGGCGAAGATTGGAAAATAAAATGCGATTTTCTGCATTAAGTGTCTCTGTTATATAACAATAAACCATCCTTATTACAACCGTTTCAAACGTGCAATGTATTTAGCGTGTTCCTAAAGCAGTTTGGATTCCTCGGTGATGCTGAAGATACTATTGATATTCGAAAAGTCTCAAAATCACCACGTATCCTTTCGGATGCTTTAGATTTTATCAAAAGAGACCAACTATCAGATGACTATTTTCTCGTTTAAATGGCAACATTTAAAATAAATTATATCTTAAATTGATGATTTCTACTTTTGACATCATAGCAAACGAAACTGATTCACTTTTAGAAGAAATCTGCAGTCACAGATCATACCGACATTAATGGCGTTTGTAATGAAACACAAGAAAAGAATATCCAGAGACGCGTAGATTCGTTGACCTTTTAACATACCTTTATTGCTGTATACGTTAACCATAATATAGTTATCTCACTGCCGTGATTGAAAAAGGTATCAGTGAAACGGAGAAGAAGAAGAATATTAATAACTAAAACAATCATTATCCTGTATAATAATAACTTGCATTACGTACAAAATACCCATGCGATATTATGACAAAAGTACCGGTATACTTGCGAAATAATAATAATAATAATAATAATAATAATAATAATAATAATAATAATAATAATAATAATAATAACAACATGGGCAGTGGCAGATGATTTATCAGCTTGTACAACGGACCCCTCACCCCACCCCCACCCCCGCCCATAGACGAGTCGCATACTGCTTTGCAGGTCGGCTTTGGTTAGTCAAAGGGTAAGGGAGTAACCCTAAAACAAAATCTAGAGCGAAGACCATAGTGCCCAAGACACTGATAATGCTGGACAAATCTGAAGTTACCATACCTGATCGGTCATCGCCCGGGTCAACAAGGACCGCGCCTGCTGTTGTCTACCAGGACGGAGGTAACAATTGTGCTACTGATACTTTGCATAAAATCAGAGAGAGACAGAATCGCCATCACCACCTAGAACATTAGAACGCTGGCGCAAATTGGAAGACGCTAAAGGTTGAGACATGAGATGTAATTCACAACAGAAGAAGTGCGTAACACCATTAGGGCACAAAGTAGACACTTTAATATTCTGCTGAATTAATTTATTTTCTGTGCCATACATTTCCTTGAATTAGACTTACAACCGCGAATTATTTCCTGTTGTGCCGTGGTAATAGGGAATATTTTGCAGCTTCTGTCTACATGTATAAGGATGTTTCTGGCCTGGGCTGAATAGAGTTGTATACTATAATTATTTGTCATGATTCTGACTCTTATGTTATCGTTATGTCCTGCTTGTCTATTATGAACATACATTATGTATGTATCAATCATCTAATACATATATACCAGCATGACGTATTCATTGAACGAACCCCCATTAAGTTTACAATAAAATAGCATAATTGCTAGAATCCTGTTTTAATACAATTTTGCATTTTCTTCCAGAGATTCGAACATCTGCTGACATGCTTATACCACAATTTTCACATTAATAGCTTTCAGAGGATTGAATAGACTTGACTTTTGGAACCAGACGGGAGAAAAGTTGAATGAAATTTATTTGTGTTTTCATGCAACTGACCTCCTAACCCAATCAAGTAATATGGTTTATCTTAGACCAGCACTGACAACAGCAACCTAAAAAGCCAAAACTGATTCACAGCCTTGTCCCCTTACGAAGGAATCGTGATCTAGATCCGTACAAGGCTCTGGTTGATTGCTACCATACAAGCCATACCAAACCTGCGGACAAAAGACTTAAAAACGATAAAATAATTTGTATTTTACTAAGATAGCGCTTTCATTGTAAGGATTCTAATAAGTAGCAAAGAACAATTCCATAATAGTTACTAGTTTTAGGTCGAGATTATGTATTTATGTATAAATGAATGTATACTTTACAGAGGCAGCATATCCATTAGATCCATTAAATCGTATATATATATATATATATATATATATATATATATATATATATATATATATATATATATATAGAGAGAGAGAGAGAGAGAGAGAGAGAGAGAGAGAGAGAGAACTTATGCAATGAAACTTTTATAGATATAACACCTTCATATTTGAGAAACACATTTACACGAATTCACAAATAAATGGTTCGCATTCAACAGTTTTCTGAAACGGGCAAACTACCAGAAGACACATGTTACTCATTATCTGTCGAATCGCACACCGAAATGATGATTATCGGTGTTTAGACTGTCAGAAACATAAAATCTGAAATCACAGAAGATCCATACAAATATTGGAAACATGAAGTGGCATGTTGACTGAATGTATGAATGGCCTTATTAAAATATACAGACTTGATCATTTGGCACAGTATGGCATGTCTTTGCAAAATGAAAATAGAATAATCGGAGGAATTGTACTCAAATAACATGAAGAGTTCTTAGCGCATCAAGAATAATACGTTGTCAAAGATAGCTCGATACGTTATATAATTATGTGCACGAAAGGTCAGTTATTATGTTCCTCTATACTCGCATTCTCTATGCTTGAAGCATCAAATGATTTCCAGACTTTGTTGTTCATTGTTGTTTCTGCTCTTGTTTTTCAAATTGATGAATACCAAAGTGTTCAGAAAATACACACACAATTTCACGAACAGACGAGTATTAGCACTATACATGCAGAATCGTTATTTTCCCTTGCTAAAATAATTTCTTTGCATGGATACCATTTACTGACTAATGAAACGGCAAACAAGAAAAAACAAGGTAATTAAACCAATATAATGTGGACTTAAATTGTTTGAGTTATTCAAAAGGCTACTGAAATGGTTTAAAACAAAACATTGGAAAATAAATACCTCGAAATAGTGGGTCTACTAACTAGTAATGTCAATTTTGTTTGCATCTTTTATAGGATTGAAGGCATCTACAATGACAAGAGGTATACTATCGAGGTGTGTGCCATTACAGGCCATCCCTATTAGTGACGACTTTAATGTCATTCCATGTTTAAAAGGTTTTGTTATTTAATGTCACGAAAAATAAATATCTCCAAATGAATAAATAAAAAAATAGTAGTTGCTCAATAACAATTTGGGCCAATTATACCATCAACCAACAGCTCCTACTGAGTGCATACCAAAAGTTGTCAATAGCTTAATTTGTAGTTTATTTACCACTCTCAATATTTCTCTCCTATGCAACCCACTGTAACAGATTCTTTAAGTACATATAATCGAAATCGTATACCTTATACCATGAACCCGACGAAAGAGTTATTAAAGGGCTGCATTTAATGATAGTAGCTGCGCCCATTGTGAGCGTTCCTCGTCTAAAGACATTCTAGGATATTGCCAACCGGTCACACTAGGCTTGGCAAAAACCAATTGTACGAAAAAGATCTTCTTACAATCATTTTACGATGCCAGTTCTGCCGTAATATGGTATTTCATACTGCAAATTATACTGCCAGTGTTGGGTATAAAAAGTATCGATTTGGTAAAGTCAAATATCGTTTTACTATATAAAATACAAACTATTAATCAATAAGACAGTATATGCTACCCATACATAGCGACTCAAAGCGTGCTATTGAAACATTATATAATGTTCGTTGCCTACTAATAAGTAACAAGTTAGAATAATGTGTGGTAAAATTTAAACAACACGACACAAGCTTATTGCGTCACAAATAACACATGGCCAGACAAATCAGCGAAGACCATCAACGAACAACCATGCATTATAGTCAATGTATAAATCAAATTTAGCCCTAGACACACTAGTGATGTCTGCGTTATTCCCGCCTAACAATAGCCTATACTGAAGTCAACATAGGCAAGTGTCGCACAAGAGAGCTATTGCCTTCATTGTAGATTCGCTGTAAATAAATTAGATCTTCTTCAGGCATGCGGAATATAAGGTTGAAATAAAGATAACACCGGAATAAATGGATGACACAGACAGAATGATTTTGTTTGTTATTTTACATTTAAATTTTAGAGTTATTCCAGACAGCGTATTTACGAAGAAGTAATACAGATAGTCTACTCTAAGTACTTGATATATATTACACAAATAAATATGTAATTATCCTTCAATTATCTCCTTGGATCCCATTTTGGAATAAATTAATACAATTTGATTGTATTTATAGTTTGTTACATCTTTTCTTGACTTTCACATAAAGAACTACAAAAGAGATCAATTTAAACACGTTTATAAAGGAATCAATTTACGCATTTAGCCTTAATAACACGGAATGAAATTTGTCTTGATCAAAGTGTTTTAACCACAGGAGGACTGTCATACGATTGAGAGAAAAGAGTTAGCATGTGATATTTTTTATATTACAATTAAGATCGTATTTATTGGCGCTTATTTAGTGCCATATTAATAATTAGTTAGATTATTTTATGGCTGCTTTCCCAATGATTCATTGGTGTTATGCATAATTTTAATTGGAGCAGCTTGTGTTATTATTAGGTTACTTGTATACGCATCAAAGTCAGGTATGTTAATGCTAATGGAATTGATAGTCCACTGCACACATACAGGCCACAACCAATAACCGCGATATATTTTAAGTCAATCATGGTTTGTTTTCAAATGGGGTTTGAATGTAGGAGCATAAATACACCATTTGGACATATAAGTTTTGTTTTGTAGAAACCAGAATCGTATGGCTAATATATGTGTTGATGGAACGATTGACAAACTTTATGAGGTCGACTTGGCCTGCCTAATGGAACCGAGAACCATTATGAGACGCTAGAGTCTGAACATCGGAACCGTCCATGATGATTTCAGGTATGTATATTTTCAAATGTCGTTCTTTTCCATTTGCATCATGGTTTAGTTTTGCTGACTGACAGCCAAAGAAAACCCCTCAACAGAGTATTGAATGAATAGATCTACCAGTAGGAACATAAGTTGGAAGCCCCTTCAAAGCACTGAATAAGTAGTAGTCAGTATTATTGATTTATACTGATTGGATTTTATATCCAGTGGTGAGTGTGTATGCAGCCTGAGTGCCCCACTCCACTGTACGAGACACCTGTTCCACACTCATGAATGTTTCCCCAAAGTATGCATACAGCCGATCGATATTGTGTCGTTTTTCTTTTATTTTCGATGTGTTAGGCTAACTCTCCATATCCTGACTGGCAAGAGCAAGCCTATATGTGGCCGTGCGCTCTTTCCCAGTGGGAAATGCATTGTCGGCCCTTGTCAAGCGTTGTCACATTAACGCCTGAGTTTCTAATGGTGTCGGACGCATCCTTCAAACATGAACATGTCATTATGTGAACAAACTCCATACAGATCTATGCTCAAATCCAATAGATAAACACCAGTATCTTTTCTAATTCAGCTGTCATCCAAAACATTGCATTCAGGAAATTGCGTACAGCCAGGCACTGATGATGCTTTGAATTCGCTATGAAGATGGATCATTCTAAAGAGTTTTCTGAAAAGTAGATAAACCGAATCGCCGCAAAAGAATGCAAATTAAAGAAACTACAATGACCCAGTACAATACAGGGAAAATGTAAAAGACTGATAGGACAGTATTTATCCTGACCTGTCATCCAATCGACTCCAACGTAGGTAAAATGATCTAAGAACACTATCACATCGTGGAATCTTGTGATCAAACTAAAGTTAATCCACCCAAAGAAACCAGTAGTTGTCTGCATCAGACAGAAAAACCTGAAAGAGATTATAGTCTGAGTTAAGCAAGAACCATTATGGTACATCGCGTTCCTGTATGATAAAAGGTGCAAAACATATCAATCACTGATAGAGATGAGTGCATTCCTACACACAAGCGAAACAATCAATGAAAATAGTCTGAAAAGAAAATGCAACCCAGAGAATGATCTTTATGTCATAACAAATAAGATCTGCAGCCTTCAGTATATTCTAGAAAGGAAAAGCTATTTTAAAACATGATCAGTCTTCATTGATATGACAAGATTAAAACGAAGTTGGACAGAGGTTCGGTTACAACAATGTTCCCTTTCCCTGGCTTCGTGTTTAGTGATGTAACTTTAACAGCTGTTGCTCAATGCCTTATCTGGATATCGGAAACTAGGAAAGAAATAGGATCTTCCTCGGGGAACAAATGTAACGAAGCTAAAGAAAAGAGACTCCAACAAGATAAATATACGCATATAAAAATGTACATCTGTTTTCAGCCACCTCTTACATACTGGACAATTGTTTTGTGTATTTCTTTCAACCATCATTTTGCAATGGGTTTCATTAGAGTTACAGAGACCATGAAAAATTTAAGTTTATATTTACGGTAAACAGCTATAAATGAAAGGATTGCTGCAGATGTAGCTCCTCCTTTACTGTGTCAAAAGCAACCTGTTTACGACATGATGGTCCAATTGAAACGAGGAGAGCAAAATACCGACCATGATCATATTTTATTCCCAGTAGAAACAGTCATAAACACTTCATGAATTTCGGAGTATATAATAACGTTTATTGTGTATCTTGTATCCTTTGTTTTGTCTGCCCTTGATAAATGACTCAAAGTCGAAAGCGCTTCAGCTAATAAAAACTAGTTTTACACTGTATTTTTGTCAATACATCCTCACACACATAATCCTTATTGCTGCTTTCATAACAATTGTAGATTAATACCGTCATTTGCTACTGCTGTAATCTACTTCTTTGTTTCCGTTTCCAAAGCCTCTTTGGCAGGTTCACTATATTGCCGAATGAAAACAATTGTTTAATTGGTGGAAAGGCTGCCAATCCCCGAACATATGTGACCGGCTAAGAGAGACGTTAAGAGGAGTCGGTATCAAACGTTGGCTTTTATTTTAATGCTCTGCTCTGATACAGTAATGCGCAATATTGAATGGTTGATGCGTCTGTCGCTGTGTCGGCTCTAATGACGATTTATAACAGCTCACATGTAACACATATTACTGCTATTTGTATTAGGTTTGCGCTGTCAGTAGTATAGACTATTAGACAGCAACACCCACCTTCAATAACACGGTGTGATACATATAAGGGCCTAAAGGACACGAATGAGGAGAACGTCGTAGCATGTGTGTGTGTGTGTGTGTGTTATCTCAAGACGTTCAACACGTATGATATATTTCACAACCCAGGCCAGCCATCTGTACATCACATTTATGGTAGTTGTTCTCCCCATGGAAACTTCATTCACGATGAATTGCATTTTGCACATAATGCCATTCAGCCAGGATCTAAATGCATATCTGGTTAAGGCAAAGGGCGGCATTCATGTTGTCCTCAGCTATAGGAATCTGCTCTTCAATTCCAACTTTGGCATTAGTTACAATATTGGTAGTAGCATCACACCTACAGATGGACGCTGTACTGCCCAAGTATTGTCCTGCAGGCTCCATCTCATGTGGCTTATGCAGTCCACTCTTCTTTTGTGACGGTCGTATCACCTGATAATGAAAGGCGTTCCGATTGTCGAGGGTCTCTATGTACACTTCTCGCATCATAACAGTCTTTGAAACAATCTCTTTGTCCTTGTGATATATTTTGGGATATCCTTCTCTCCGCGATATTCTTGGTGTGATTTGTGATCGTCTCCTGGTAACGGTTTAACGATGAACTAGCACGTGTGACTGATTTCAGCTAGCCAGATGAATACTGTATAGATTCAGATATATTTAACGATAGACATCGCATTGCATCCTTAATAAGAGTTTGATTTTACATCTGTTTTTACATCTGTATACAGCTGTTTGGATTTTGATGTCATAATATGCGCACATCGGTGTATTCATTTTTACGTTAAGCCGAAACACACCATCCAAATGTCACCATGGATGCCCTTTTCGACAAACAGATGGATGGTAATCTTTATAAGCAAATCACCATTACTATTCTTCCGGGGAAGGAGCTGGTACCCGTTCTTTTTTTTTTCTTTTTTTTTTTTTTTTGTTGTTGTTGCAATGGTCTGGGTCGAAATGTAGTTTTGTCAGTGAAGTGACCCGAAATGCACCAAATGAGTCGCATAGTAGAAGCAAATCGAGCTTCTAGTAGAGATTGTGTCAATATTTCAGGTTCTAGTCTTTGTAATTATTTCACTTTTAACTTGCTCATTATCTTCTTAAGAACTAGGCTTCCATTGGTGGAAAGATTCAAACTACTTTTCCAACTGATCAAGTATACGTACGAATATGCCATCTTTGGTAACAAGATCAAGACCGTATTTCGCACACAATTTTCTGGTTTAAAAAATACATCTTTCTCAAAATGGCCTAGTTTTCGGGAGGAGCATATTCATGAACTGTACATGGCCATCATGTTTGCAAAGATGCTGGTCATTTTCTAGGATACTCTTCCGACGGGCGTAATAAAAAATAGAGATAGTCATAGTCATGCTGGTTATGAATCAGGACTGTTACCTTAGGGGACTTGCTTTATTTGCTTTGTATTTTGCTGGGGTTTTTCTCACTTTTGAGGTGGGAACAAATGCATTGCATATGACTACATACGTTATTGGCTATGATGCAGTACATCGAACTTTTGTGGAAATAGTCGCCCACCATGTTCATTCAAATTTGACTATATATATATATATATATATATATATATATATATATATATATATATATATATATATATATATATATATATATATATATATATATATATATAAAGAATACAAATCATATGGCATTTAACAGTCCTTTCAAATGCACTGGATCCAGCAAGGAATCACGTGTGTCAGGGATTGATTAAGATAAATGCAAAAAACTGACAAGCAACAGTGCAAAACTAGAATCACTCTAGCCTGAGCGCTTTCTACTCTTATCTTTTATCAAAGGCAAATACAGAACATAGACAAGACAGACAAGTAAAATACAAAAACCGTGTTTACAAAACTTTACATGCCTGTTTCTACATGAATTAAACGTTGAAATTTATTATGTTACAACTAGTTTCTTTTAACTTGTTGCGGATGCTGTAAAATGTCTGTATTGACTTAGAAATCGATGAGCCAAAGCGACACATCTGTTTTTGTATGTAAATTTATGTGCGCGCAAATTATATTGCGGATATTTTATATTAGTAGTTAGAAGCTATTAAGCAAATTTAGAGAATTATTTAAAAGAAAATGTGTCAGCTGGATAAGATATTTTTATTTGTGCATGGCTGTCTTTTTCTAGTCTTCTTGGTTTAAACCGCTTGGTTTCAATGTTCGAAGGCGTCGTATCCAGTAAGATTCCTTTTCTTTCCTGGTTTCGGAACTCCAGCTGTGGTTGTGAGCAATTGCAATACGTGTTATATCACTGAAGGTGTGGTTAGGGGAGGAGAAGTGTTCTGCGACCGGACTTCTGTATAGATTCTTTGTTATCCAATCAGATCTATGAAGGTTGATCCTTTTCTGTAGCCTCTCAGTTTCTCCGACATACTGCAGGCTACAGATCTTACATGTGATGAGATAAATTACATTCTCTGTTTTGCACGTTTTGTTTGGGCCATGATTGTTTAGTTTTTCTCTCGTCACTGTGCTAGAAAAAGTCCTGGTTTCTATCATGTGTTGACAGGTTTTGCACCTTTTATCGTGACAGGGGCCAGATTGACTAAGGTGGTCTTGATTAGTGATTGGCGCTAGCTTCGCCCTGACTATGATGTCCTTGAGGTTTTTTGGTCTCCGGTATACTAAAGTATAAACTACTAAAATATGGAAAGAAGGAAAAGGCTGATAGGATATCATTTATCCTGACCTACCATCCAGACAACCCCAAAATAGGTAAAATCATCGGGAAACACTGGCCCATCGTAGAATCATCGGATGCACTAAAGTTAATCCTTCCGAACAAACCTGTAGTAGCCTACCGGAGACCAAAAAACCTGAAGGACATCCTAGTCAGGGCGCAAGGGGATAGTTATGAGACTGACTTCATGTCTTCGTTCTGCTGATACATGTGGACGATGGATATATCCTTATGGAGTATAGATCCCTTAGCCCTCGTTGTGTTCAAGCGTTCAGTCGGTTTCTTAGTTATATGAGAGCATATGGCTTGATCAAGTCGATTTTCCTTGCAGTTTTGTAATCTTGTGTTTATTTCCTTGATTTCACATTGACTAGAATGGATCAATGATATTATGTGCCATGCGCGATCCTCCACTTTGAAGACTGATGTTGGTATAACATCAGCTGCATGTGCTTTACTATTTGAAACCAGGTCAATTTCTTTCGCAGTCTTCGTCAGCTTTGGAATATGCTCAAGCCATATATTGCTTTAGTTGATCAATTGCCAACTCACTATTGTCCACTGAAGATGATCTGGAGTGTTCCTGACATCTTTGAAATATTTTGTTTCGTTGAGTGTAAACATTGTCCGGCTGTCCACAATCAGTAATGGATATGCTGCAGATGATTGTGTACCATACATTGCCTTCCAAGAAACATATACATTTTATGTCATTTCTGTAGTGTCTGCATTTCGTATGCCTTATTGCAGAAGTGTGTGACTTACGTGCAATAAATAGACAGTCTAATTAATATTACTGAAGGGCGCTTCTGTAGTGCTTTTAAAACCAGCGTTTCACACGCTATAAGCACTGTATGGCCACCTCGTTCTAATCAAATTAATCATAATGTATACTTTGATGGGATTGAATATTGTGGATTCCACCGAGTACACACAGAGCCTCTGATAGATACTTAATGCTTCCTCAATGATATTGGAGTTCACATCAATTCTTTTAGTTTTTTTACCACCTGACATCCTATTTTTTTCAGTTTGGAGTTTCTGATCATTTTGACAGCTATTTTACCTTGCGGTCTTATGCTGGAATGAATTAAGATATCGAGCATGGAGATTATGCGCTTGTGCTCTGTCCTGTATGTTTCGCTTATAAAGACCTTTGTTGTACGTCCATCATATCTATTTTTCTGACGATGATGTCACTTAAATGACAACGTTTTAAGGCCAGCTGTATGCAAAGTATCTTATTCCGGTTTGGCAGACGGGCGATAAATGTGGCGTTATCGCATTTATTAGGATGTTATATTGTTGCGGCGTAAAAGATTTCGTCGATAACGACGAATCATATATGGTGATCGTCGACAACTATACCAGTGACACCATCAAGAATCACGGGATTTTCTGCCTTCTATTGGTATGCATATTTAATTGTATTTTCTAGTTTTGTTTTCATTACATGCCGTTGAGTCTGTAAAAGTATGTTTAATAGGTGACCTTGTAAAAAAAAATTTCATTGTCTACCTGACCAGACTCTGTAAACAACAAATATGCGCTTTATATTTTTTGGTGAGTGTGTGGTACATATTGACATTATTAGAGTAATATAAATTAATGACATTGTTTTTATCATATTCGTTTGTGTCTTTGTAGAAACAGACCTTCTAACTACAACTTACATTGTTTTAGAAATAACGTTTGACCCTCGTCCAAGCTGTTTCTTGTGTCTTGGTCTTTAATATAAATCTTACTTACTAGAAACAAATAATTATTCCTGCGTTAGTATCTGAACCAGAAATCGGTCGTATTGTTGCAATCAGTATTTCATTTGGTTTGAATATTTTTTATTGTAATTATCATTCTCTAAAAACCAAATCAGCTTATCTATAAAAAAAATATTCTTGGACAGAGACATACGCTTGGACTTATAGTGATTTCAAACAAGGACTTCTGGAATTATTGTATTGAAGCTTTTATGTGGAGGACGTCCGTTCTTTTCACTGATGGTTACTGAAGCTTCATTTTAATTTTGTCTCGCTCTGTTCCACAATTGTCAGAAAGGAAAATCAACTGAATCTTGAAACTCATATTTTTCATTGTTTCTTTCATTTATTTAACATCTAACTGTGCACATAACACAGCCTAGTTCATGACCAGTCCTAGTTGTGGTGAAATGTACAGTACAATTGTTCACATCTTTCTCCAAGGGTATATTTCAAATGATGGTACATTGAAAACAGAGACAGTACAAAACGGATGGACAAAAGAGGTGACCATCAAAGTCAACGTCACAACTAATCATTACATAAAAATATATCATATCAGGGCCGGACCTGCTATAGGGGCCCAGGGGGTCCGGCCCCCCCCCCCCCCTTTAAAAAAAATGGTGTGTGTGTGTAGGAAGAAAGAACGAAAGACAGACAGTCAGAAACAAACAAACAAACAAAATCAACAAACAAACAAACAAAGAATGCTAGTGTTTAATTTTATGCGTATCCTATTTTGCGGTCTCTGTAGTCGACTAGCTTATAGTAATAGTACGTATATTATGTTAGGCCTACCGAGATTTCGTTTGCAAAGCGGTCCAAAGAAGCTGGCTGACCCGCTGTGACGTAATCTCACTTCCGACTTTGGAAGCTTTTTTGCGCCGAAATTTTGACAACATGCCAAAAAGGAAAGCGCTAAAACCTGTGGACGCCGCAGGTACAAAACGTCTCCAATCGTTTTCGCAAAAGTCAGGTAAATAAATAATGACTACTTTTTTGTATACAGAATGAGCTCAGCATGTATTGACAATGAGAAAGTACACTGACTAGATCCAATACTTGATCAATGATATCACATAGCCTAAATGACTAGTGAAAACGACATTAAACTTGAAGAAATGAAAGAAAAGAAAATACATTTTGAACAAGATTATCTCAAACATAAGCACCCACGCACAACTGATTCTGTTTATCTTCATCGCTATACTTTGTGCATAAGCTGTCTGTGGTTAAAATCGCATGTTTTGTTCATTACAGGCGGCAGTCGGACTTGCACCAATCTGAATGTGCCACCCACCTCTGCTACACCAGAGCCTGAGGGTACTAAATCCCAGGAAGAGGACCGTTTTACAATCACTACTTTGCATTCGTAGGTAAGTTGTATCATGATCTTGTCTCTCCTCTGTATTTTGTCCCTTTACTCTGAACAATTCGAACAATCTATTTTATTTCCTAATACGTCTTCTGCTTCTTCCCCTCCTACTGACCACCCCCACCCGCACCCTACTTTTTCTCGCCACCCCCTCCCTTCGTTATTATATTCACCGAACTATCAGTAGAATTATCGTTAGCTTTTGTTTGTTTTTTCTGTTCAAAAGCTTAGCATGATCTATTTATGTTCTCAGTACACTGTCACTACAGTGACACACACACACACACACACACACACACACACACACACACACACACACACACATAACAGTCCCTGAATGTTCTTTGTACAGGCCTACTGCCAGTAGTGTGCCCAGGCCCTGCACGCCAGACACTCCTCAACCCTCCACGTCTGACTCCTCTCAGCCGTCTACTTAGCTGCTCCCCAGAAAACTTCCACTGCTACTAGACAAACTACAACGGAGTCTAAATGTAAGTAGTTGTTATCTCCATTCATTGAGTTATTCAATAATTAGTTTTTGATATATTTCAAACTTTTGTTCAAACTATTAAAGGCAACAACAACAACAACAAAGAAGAAAAGAAGAAGAAGAAGAAGAAGAAGAAGAAGAAGAAGAAGAAGAAGACAAAGAAGAAACAGACTGAAGAATGTATAGGTTAATTTGTAGATTATTAATAAGCCAAGTCTAGTTCTGACTCTAGCATTATTACTAATTGGTTTTTTTTTTGCATGTTTATTTTTCAGACAGCTCACTTCATGGAATCCGGCCGGACTTTGGAAAGTGTGTTGGTGATGAGACACTGTCGACTTTGAATGACAGCGACAAGTTCTCTCTCCTCACTGAACGTTAGACCCCTTCGGAGAACTATCAGTTTCCTATTACGACACAGTCAGGACATTCACGACGTTGCCAAGGCAAGTGGCTGAAAGCCTATCCATGGCTAGCTTAGTCTCCTGCAGAAGATGGGTTGTACTGCAAACACTGCCTGTTCTTTACCACTTCAGGAAGCATCCCTACTAGATAGTTTGTGACTTGTGCCTTCAAACACTGGAAGAAAGCACTAGAGAAGTTTAAAGAACATTCTGCTTGTAAATATCACCAAGATTCACTGGAACGTAGTGAGAATTTTCTTCAAACAATGAGTAAGCCGGCAACAAGCGTGATCAGTTTGCTTGATACTCAAGCTGCGGAAAGGGTTGAATTCAACCGCAAGATTCTTGCAAGCGTTGCTGAGACAGTTCTGTTGTGCGGACGGCAAGGGTTTGCACTGAGGGGCTCCAGAGATGACGGGATGTTAGAGGAAGAGAACGCGAGCAACTTCAACGCACTGCTTGAATTTCACATCAAGGCAGGGGACGAATGTTTCGGCGAACATTTGAAGACGTGCGACCCTCGTACTACCTACGTCTCGAAGACCACCCAAAATCGAATAATTGACATCATTGCTGATCAAATCACAGCGAATCTGCTTGCTGGGGTCAGCGAAGCAAAGTACTTCACTGTTCTGGCGGATGAAGTCACTGATGTCAGCAACTGGAAGCAGTTGTCCATCGTCTTAAGGTTTGTGGATTCTGACTTTAACATCAGTGAAGAATTCTTGTTTTGTTTCGTGTCACAAGATAACAGGTGAAGCAATTGCAAACAACATACTCCAGTGTCTAGACAATTGGAGTTTAGACCCACAGGATCTCAGAGGACAAGGGTATGATGGCGCCGCTAACATGGCGGCCAGATTTCAAGGGGTGCAGGCCCGCATACGAGAGATCAATGACAAGGCATTGTATGTCAATTGCGTCAGCCACTGCCTGAATCTTTGCGTCGTGAAAGCGTGCAGTGTAGCCCATCTCATGAGCATGTTCAGTGACTTGAAGGAAGTATCCCTCTTCTTCTCTTCTTCTCCAAAGCGCCAACGGAAACTTGAAGAGGTCTTGACCAGCAATTCAAATGACACAAAAAAGAAGATGGTAGATCTATGTAGAACAAGGTTGGTGGAGCGGCTGACGGCACTGGACACGTTCCATGAAATGCACAGCAGTGTATGTGACTGCCTCAGCCAGATGGTGGCTGAAGGACTAGGCAGCTGGGACGCAGACACTTTAACTCGATCGTCGGGCCTACTCAAGAGCCTTCAAAGCAGCAGTTTCATTGTTGCGCTGGTAACTGCAAAGAATAGCTTGGCATACCTTAAGTGCCCCACCGTGAAGTTGCAGAAGAAAGAGAATGACATCACAAGTGCGTATCAGGAGATACGGAATGTGATCTCCTGTTTGCAGGGCTTGCGAAATTCCATGGATGCCACATTTGAGAACTGGTTTCAACAAGCCACAGACTTTGCTGCAGATGCTGCTGTTGCCCTCGAAGTCCCCCGACAGTGCAACAGGCAGACCCTGAGAGACAACCCACCCGCTGACACACCAGAGCAGTACTACCGACGGTCTGTGGCTATCCCCTTTGTAGATTTTCTTCTGCTCCAACTTCAGCAAAGATTTGGCCAAGCTGAAGTTGCAGCAAACGGGCTGATCTTAGTGCTGTCAGCTTTACTGAAGTCAACGCATCCTGGATTCAACACTGTTTCAGCAGGCGTGACAGACCTGGCTAAACTGTGGCAGGCCGATATGCCTAGCAGCCATGACATCTCTGCTGAGTGGAATAGCTGGGTGAAAAAATGGCACAATTCCAACTCTGAAACGCCACAAACGACCACAGCAGGCGATTATTGAAAAAGTTGATTCCTTAGTTCCGTTAGCTTATAAATACTTAAAAAGTTTCCCGCTGCATTATGGTAACTTCTAACAATTCTCAACCGATTGCTTTTTCCCAAGGATCACTACTTTTGTACCAAAATAAAACAATATACAAGAACACAAGTGCTTCTGCTCGTCAACAAAAGTAAATCAGCTAACGGTAAAACAATACTCAAATGGACAGTCCAAAGAAATACTGTTACGCCTTAATTATTTTTATGCATGCGTTGTAATGCTGCGAGCAATACATACGTAAAACTGAACGGGTATAAAAGTGTTCAAAAATGATTGTTCTGTGAGTACTAATTATAAACCATCTACCCAGATAAGACATCAAAATGTAGCTAATTATGTATTTGCTAACTTACACAAATCAACAATGTCACACAAGGACGTTGTTTTTAAGTTTTAAGTGCATATCAACGATTACGGAACACTGGCGGGTATTCTGATGACATTTTCTCTCATTACAGTGTTTTATGAAGGTGGGGTTTTCTCGGGTCACTAATAGGATATATGTTGAAAATATAGAAACAAGGATGATTATTGAATTAACAACAAATGGAACGGACTTCGTAAGATATAGAGGTTGTTCAGTAGGCCTGTCAAAGAACTTGGTACAACAGTTTGATTTGTCTTTGCTATAATAAAAAAATAATCAGAATCTTGTGCTGATTAATGATTTCCTCTAGTTTTAATTATCTTGTTTCCTAATACACAAATATTAGTTATTAGCTCTTTGTACAAAATTGAACTTTCCACTCCAACGCCTACATTTTGAAAAAGGATAGTACACTAACGAACTGAAAAATGTGAACTAAAACTTGAACAGAATAGTATGTTTCACGATGAAAATTAGCCGTATACTAACTCACTTTTTGGGAATAAATTTCAAAGTACAACGAAAAACACTTCAATCAACTTGTCGACAAAAAGATATTGCATAGAAATAGTGTTGAAAAACTATAAATAATTTTATTTTTATTCATAAACGAATGAGTTTTGTACACAACACCAATTCAAAGATCACATTTGGCGAAAAGCTGTTATATTCTTTTTAAAACCTATAGGTAATTAAGACGTTGGGCAAGATATGAGTGTGACTGATCGCGAACAAAGGTGAGATTAATGTATTTTACTGGCATTTATTCGTAATCTTGATCTTTCCCGTACGTTTGTGATTTAATTATTTGTATGTCAAATGCGTGTTTCATCAGGGTTTAATCTTGCTATATTTTTTCTAATACAAATATGTAAGCAGAAATGTACACGAACAAACGGATATAAAGAAGGACATAAAAATAAAACGAATCAGATGGGTTTAAAACCAAAACATAGCTGATTTCGATCGAATATTGAATTCTACGTAACGTATGAAATTTTGATCAAATATTACATGTGTCTATTCGTGAAATCTCTAGGAGGAACTACAAACCCAATTATGCAAAACGAATAATTCAACGATGTCATCGGCGTCATAAGGTTTTGAAGATATTTGGATGATTGATTCGAAGGTTGGATGGTTGACTGATTTCTTCCTTGGTTGTTAGTATAATCATTCGGTCTGCTTTGTAGTTTTAGAAATATGCTTATCAATACAAAATGCACACTAAATACAGGCCATGTTGCTTCCTGTTATATTAAAGAGTGAATCTGAAATGGCAGAATCTTTGCAAACGTTGAGTTGAAATTAACGATTGTCTGAATTTTGATGTGGCAAAAGTATTATACGTTTTCATAGACTTTGACAGTATGTTAAAGTATACCCATGTATATGTTGCCTTTCAATATCAGCGATGCTAGTTTGATTGTTTCTTTATAATATAATATTATTTTAAAAACATAAACGTTACATGTTAGCAGTGTGAAAAATTCTTATAATTTAGTACAAACTTCCGTACGAGAACCACATTCGCGTATGTAATGAAAATACAATTACCTCCGGTAAGTAATGCATCTGTCAAATGTACGAAAAGTCATATTTAAGGAGACATTTATACTGAAAATAAACTAGTTACACAGATTATTCAATGGATCGATGACTTGCTGTCATATTATCTGAACATATTCGTGCATTAAAGTGAATTTTGAAATCGTGTATGTTCTTTATGTATAATATAATATAATATAATATAATATAATATAATATAATATAATATAATATAATATAATATAATATAATATAATATAATATAATATAATATAACATAACATAACATAACATAACATAACATAATAATAAATCACGGAACATATACGAGATAATCCGGCAGATAAATCACGCTACAAAGAAACTGCACGATGTTACAGCCAATTTCTGACAGATCAAAAACATTGAATGCTTTCAACGTATACAGTTTATATTGGCTGTCTTTAGTGAAGTTTATGTGCCTACAGATACCGCTTTTTAATTATTAAGTATAGTATCATTGTCATTGCATTTTAATAGCTGTTTCCTTTACTTTCAAGTGTTGTACAGCATGTTGACAATTACGATACCTCAAGCTGCTCAGTAAAATTTCCGATTTCGTCAGTAGTTATCCTTAAGCATTGGACTTCAGTTGTAACCAGAATGACACACCATTTCATGCCAATATTGCCCTTTGGTCTGTTAGTTATTAATCATAAATAATACACAAATGGAAGTCGTAGACGAGACAATGAAAAATACAAAATGCATTTTGATTAGTATGTGTTATGATCTATGAATAGTTGATAATTACATTTAGGTAATGAATATAAATCGTTTAAGTTAGGGAAATTTAAATTGGATTCAAAATTACTATAAATGTTACAAGGCTAACAAATTAAGTCATCAAAGAAAATGCATTAGACATTTTCTTGCTTGATGACTCAGCTTATTTACAAGATGTCGCATGTCTGGTTAAAACTAGAAGATGTTTGCCCCCAGACACATTTATTTTGGAAACCATTTTGTGTCACCGTTCGAAAAATAGATTTAATACACTATGGGGCTATACTTTGACTATCCTAATCAATTATACGCCGAACCTAATCTTAAGACCTATAATGCTCTCACGCTATTCATTCATCATCTTTTAAAAGCTCAGGGAGAATATTGCGGAACATATACGAGATAATCTGGTAGAACTGAATTTATTTCACTCGAGTTTTCTGATAGTGCATCATTCATAATTTGAAATGAAAATTGTCTATTGCCTTTGATAATTAAAACATATACCCAAATGAGCAATATTTTGTGTTTGAATATACATAATTGAAATATATCAGATTCGTGATGTACGGCATAGTGAAGAACCTACAAGTCTGCATAGTAAGTGTGTTATAAAGTCAGGCATACTGCTTGTAAATTAAGTAAGAAACCCTGTAAACGTCTCTCTTATACCTTAGTTTTGTTGAAAAAGACGTTCAATAGAAATAGAAACTAATTCCAATTAAATATAATGATAAAGAACGTTTTAAGCCATTACTGCACTACTGGAGCTATAGTACTAACACTTTCGTCAACGGTTGTCCGTTGTTAAATAGATGCCACTAATGTAGATGTGAATTACTGTACTATACCATACAAATTATAATATAAATATTAGTGCAAATGCATAATGTAATGTACCATTTCAAAACAACACCAATGTAACAGCAAATTGCATTCAAAAGTAAGGAAGTATTTAAATGGTTCTATAGTTACAGAAGCTGTGTGAAGAATTGGATCGTTTACGGCAAGCATTTAATACAACTGTTGACGAAATTAACCATCACCCTTCCTATCCAAGACACGTCGATACACACACATACATACAAATACTAACACGCACACTCCACACTCATTCATGGCAGAAAAGAAGAATAAGCATTTTATTCCGGAAAATGTATTGTATCTTTGCCGCGGAAATTATATTTGCCGAAAATGTTTACCACTACACCGGTCGCTTCTTCTACAATATTATGTTCCTGTATATAGTCTACGACAATTCTGTCACAGTTAGATAGCTTGGGGAAACCAAAGATCATGCATACTTGATCTTAGCGAAAAATGCCTACCCTTTTAAAGTTTTTATATGATGTAACGCTCATTAGTCTGGCATCATGTATATTACTCCATTACACGAGTAATTAATCCCGAGACAGATTTGCTAGTTACCAGCCTAATGATATTGACTTTCAAATTGAGGATAGGCACTAGCGAACTGCAATTAAAGAGTACCTGTAGAGTGGAAATGTCACGTCATTCTCATCAATCCCACTTGCATTTGTTGTCGAATACTGTATAATGATTTATAAATCTAATTGATTCCAAACAGGCTAGATCATCAAATGAATACAGTTCTCTTGATCTGACATTTTTGATATCATGATCGAAATTAGAGGTTAAGTACGATGGCTGTCAAAGGATGTATATTTTAATATACACGTGCTTGTGTCCAAGCAGCCGTCATTAGATATCGTCTGCTATTTTTATGTAATAATCAAGAAAATAAATAGGTATTAAGTTACATAATTTGAACAAAAAGAAAGAATTATTAATTTAGATGGATACATATTTAGCGTTGATATCAATATAGACTAACATGATGTGTTTCGATGAATAAGAACAAAACTAGTGAATACATACCTATTCTGAACTTTAGTAACATTTGGCGTTTTGGAATTTGTAATTATTCTCAATAGCATGGAATACAAACTGATCAATATCTTAAAATGGAAAATGCTAACAAACTAATGAACAAAGAAGAACTCAAATTAAATATGCATAACAATTCATTCAACGAACGACATTCTCGAGTGTATCATTAAGAATTTTATTTCAACAACATATTCAAGATTTTGGTACATCAGCATATTCAGTATTGGATTTCATTCGGAACACAATATACTTTTAAACTTTTCTTAGGATGGTTAGAATCATTTGTAAGTTTAATTCACAATAATGTAAGTTCCTCTTAAATTTACACTTTCTAACTTGAGAAGTACAATAATATGTCGGTAACTTAGAGAAGCAAATGTATTTGTTGATTTTGATATATTGCTTCTTTTTCTGTTAGTTTAAAACCATAGAGTTGTAGTTTCACTTACTGAGCTTTTGTCTTTCAACTGGACAGGTATGGTGGTCAGGTTGAAGATGACACGACACTTACCACATATCTGCCTCATATAGGTGAAGACTTCTGCAACTCTTTGACAACACCCAAAGGAGACTGGTCTGATAAAGAAACAAGACGAAACCAAATACTCATCTTCTTGACAACAAAGTTACTACTTAGGAGATCAACCCATATTTTAGAATGGTCAGATTCAGATGGAGAGTTCATTATTCACTGAAGGCAGGAGATGTATTTTATCTGCTAATACAAATGCACAAAAGGATGCAGGGAGTTAGAAATAGGATGGTTGTAGTTTGATACCAGTACCAATCTGGACTGACAGGTATGAAAAAAATGTGAGCGAAGCACATGCATAATAGCCATATGTAATGAGTCCATTATTAAAGAAGTTGAGGAGGTGGCAAAGTCATTATTTTTCACTAATGGGACTTTCTGACATAGATCAATACATGACTTTGATTTTGAAAACAGAGAGTTGTCTAAGGAAAAGACAGAATGCACAAAAAATCTGTCGGCGAGGACGTTGATGAATATACTTAGGTTTTATCTTGCATCAAAGCACAATAATCCTCCACCACATTATAAAAGCATCAAAGATAAGAAGCAAATGCCTACTTTGGCTGAACCTGTAGATAAATCACACGGAGGTTTACAAAACACAAGGAAGCAAAATGCAAGAAACAAATGAGGGTGAACATTGACAATCATTCAAGATGATCATTTTGGCCATTCTCTATCTTCTTTTCTAGATGATAGTTCACCAATATTGTTCATGATATCAATGATGATCTGCCATATATTCGTTCACTCATTTCTGCTGAACCCTTACAAATAGATATTCACAGAGGTGCCTTTGCATTTCAAGAACTGTGTAATTAATTTAAAGACCCAAGTATTTTAAATATACATCTTATCATCACCAGCATTTCAGAGAAATGGAGAGAAGGAATCCGCAGAAGGTACAAGGGGTGCTTTGATGCATTTGTTTGCTGAATTATGGATGAAATTTTATTGTAAGTGCACCGTTGGCAGATATGAAAAGTTTCCAAATCTGGGACATGATTTCGATAGGGGAGAATGGAAGGCTATTGAGCGATTGCTTGCATATGGATCGTAAAATGTTGGATACTGGTCAATAAAACTTACAAAGACATTCATGAAGCACTGTCTCTTTCCTGATACTGATACAATAATGAGCTTTTAGAAGATTATTTTCAGTTTATATCACAGCTAGATAGAGATGTTATCGAGAAGGGATTCACTGAAGTCTCGTCAGTTGTTCTTAAAGACTTGTTGGATGTTCTGGATGTCCATGAATATCGGGTTTAGGCCAGTAGTGAAAATATTAAGGCTATCATTTCGGAAATAGCACTTAAGATGATTCACGTCCATATGTATGCATGTGACTGCTGGTGAGATATATTGAACGAACTCTGCATCAGCACAGAAGATATCAAAGATGTTTAATTAACCCAGATTCCGAGTAATAGTTGAAAAGATGCCTTACATTCCAAAGTCTCTGACTACCTAAACTAATGAAGTTTCAAAATATCAGATCCGCCAACGAACGATTTGTGTCTTTCTCTTCTCTTCTGCACAGGTTCTGACCTCATTACATGGTCCAGAATATTATTTGTAAATATGACTGGCTTATCAAGAAGACCAATAGGGCATACTTACGGTTGTGTCCTGCAAATAGGTGATTAATATGGTACCTTTATTGTCTTTAGATGTACATATTACAGTGTCCTAGAAAGCAACATCTGGATCATGGACATAATTTAAATTTTTTTCACAATCATTGCTCGGGATATTCCATTTGTTATGCTGAACAGACTTACCACACATGGTGTGGGTTTTATAGCCTTTGCCCCATCGAGTGGTGTTATGCAAGCTATTTTCTATACACATGTGTTATAGATAGATATTATTTTTTTAATGCGTTTGCATTCAACTTAGCATTTCTCCATATTGTATAGGGAGTAATGTAACTTAAGAGCGTACGAGTTGATTCATCTAGACAAGCACTACACCCACTTTTCAAAATTAGGACACTTAATTAGACATTAATTTAATAAAGTGTTATGTGCATGCCTCTCTCTCTCTCTCTCTCTCTCTCTCTCTCTCTCTCTCTCTCTCTCTCTCTCTCTCTCTCTCTCTCTCTCTCTCTCTCTCTCTCTCTCTCTCTCTCTGCTTTCCTTTCAATTGGCCTGGATGGTTGTCTGAATGATTCGTCTAAACCTTTAAAGTTCAAATTGATTTGATCGCTTGTATCATGACTATATCGGAAGGAAACAGTAGTGACTATACTATTTAAAACGATCTTTATACTATTTCCTGATCATCAAATAAAGCATCTTTCTTCTTTATAAATTAACACGAAATAGAAGAACTATTCATCTTTTTCGATTTTTAAGCACCATTTTCTGACCTTATACAACAAACATATAATAATTTTACTTTAAAATTCCTCAAAAACAGCATTTGTACCGTGATAACCATAGTGTCACAAATGACTTTCGGACACGAAAGAAAAGGGTATAACTTTGGGGGTTGGAGTGCTTAACCTTCTTTTGCTATGAACAACCATTGACTTATCAGGTCATGTGAATAATATTTATATGCTTTGTTTTATAGTTATCCAAAGATATTGACCTTTTTGACGTCAATTCTGTCTTTTTAAACATTTTTATTATATTAGGCAGTGGATGTGACATTCACTTTACGCATAAAAACTCTCATTTGTGCCCTTACAACTTCGAATGTATCATTTGTAACACATCATACAGTTACTCCAATAGTAAAAATATCCGAGATGATCTTAATAGGTTGGATGTCTTCTTTTGCGAAGACATTTCAGGCGAATGTTCTGTAAATTACCTCTGGACGTACATCGAAGGAATATTTGTTTTGCAGAGGTAATAGTGGTGGTTCTAAATTGGGGTGGGCGCACTGAAGTCGGTAGTTGTAAACTGTACCCTGTTTTTAATTTTAGGGTGAATGTCGTGAATTAGGGCGCAGGTATGTTTACATGATAAAATGTTTTAGTCCTACATAACTTTCTACAAAACAAACTGAAAAGTTGACAGCTTTAAGGTTTCCATATTTAACCTTTACATTTTTTTAAAAATTATTTGCTTATAATTATTTTTCAGTACCCGTTGTAATTAATCTACTTCAAATGTGCAGTACTCATTCCTATAATCAAATTCTTTACAACTGCCAATACGTGCATTCAAAACACCATCGCCGTTTATTGTGAGACATAAAAAGAATATAAAAAGGACAACACCAACTTCCTCTTCAACCCATCCATCCGTTTTTGCGTCACTGTGATGGTAACATTTGTTGTTGTATTGTCAACGTGATACACTCCGAGATCTGCAAATTTTACACCTGACTTTTCTAATCCTTCCAAATCTGCACTCGAAGAAAAGAGACATTAAAAAATTACTTTACTTACTTTCCATTTAAAATCAGTTTTGACTGAAAGAATGAAGTTTTAAATCATTTTCTTTACGATTACGTATCAAGGGACAACAACGCAGTTGTTTAAAAACATATTTTGCCTTTTCTAAAGGATGGGACTAAATGGATTTACAAAAATTAGAAAGAATGTATTTTCGGAAAGTATCAAACTTATGTAAGAGTAGTAAAGTGGGGACAGTTTAGGGTCTACGGGAAAATGCAATACAAAACCCCGCCACCTTGGGGCTGTTTAGGTCAAGGTTTTAAAAATCATACTGGGAATGTTTACGGTCAATGGGAATTGAACATGGAGACTGTTAGGTCTGTAAATGGACAAGGAAACATGTGGTTGTTGTATTAGGACAACATGAATGAAACAAGTCTGGTGATGTCACGGTACTAACGATTGGTACCAATCTTGAGGTTTACGATAAGGCAGTTCATCTTTAGCACATACCACAGGATTAAAAGCAGTGTATAAACTGTGGCTCAAAAAGTAATAACGTTTCCACGTATCCATATTTTCACAGATGATGATACATCATCAATTCAATCCTGACATTGTGCTTGACAATATCTGACAAGTAATGGTTTCTTCGCTTCACGTCGCACTCTGTGCCACGAGAGCTTGAATGCGATGAATATCGTGAGTAATTAGTAGAGTAATGATCACGCACGTCTTTATACTGCTGATGCAACACGGCCTCTTCCGAGATGAGACTCCAAGCATCATCCACATGCTCTTCCAATTTTTCGTCTTGCCTCATCATCAGACATTTATGATGTTAAATTAAACACTAATAATCCATAGCAATCTTTCTTGATCAATTATGTCATGTTATCCGCCAAGGGTCTTTTGAAACAGATAACTTTAAGTTGCGCTTGTTCTGACCATCTGGACTTCATTACCACCTCCACTTCGTCTTTGTGTTTGGGTTCTGCTTCCACGGCATCCTCCCATTCCATTTCCACTGATTCTTCACCATTCAAAGAAGGATAACTATCTTCCATAGTTTCTAATAGTCTAGAATGTCATCTCTCAAATTGTTGGTTTATATGACTGATGTCGTCCCACTTTAAGTAACACTTCTACTCGACACACGTAGAGTTTGTCTTCTGCGATTTTGATTTTGTACTATGCATCAGTTGCATCCATCAAATAGAAAGCGATATTGCTGTGAATAAGACTCAGGCGTACATCCACGCCGTTCAACAAATGCTGTTCATGCAACCACGTGTCCAAATGCAAACGATGTATTAATTTTAAACTAAGTCCTAGCAGGATTTTCATTCAAAAGGCGTTGAATCACACGTTGCGGTTTGGTTCTTTATTTATAATCAAATCGGTGTCATTGAATTTACCGCGGTGTTAGGTTTCCATACCACGCAAGCATCCATATGAGTGTTCTTGGCTTCCTTTTCGTATGGCAAGAGATTTTCCAGATACGATCGGTAATGGTAAGTATACATGTTGATACTGTCTAGTTCGTTTTTCAAAGACAAATTCACTGAGCCGAACAGGGAATGCATACAATTGTTGACGGGAGCGGCTGGCTTAGAATATATAGCATTTCCATCCGAAGAGAGAACCTTCAAGGACAAGTAACTGCTATACAGATTGATGTAATCTTCGGGCTGTCCTTTGATTTCAAACTCGACAGTGGTTGATCCTGAGTCCTTGACCCATTGTGGTACTTGCATCTTCTTCATTTTGGGTGGCATGGCAAACATATCAAGTGGGACTTGGAACATGCGCAATATTCTCAGTGCATCATGTATTCTCTTTAATTATAATTAACGTCTAAGTCTCGGACCGTTCTTCTTTTCTTAGTCTTTCTAGCTTCATGAGTGTGAAGGCTTCTGAAGTTATTTTTGTCGTCGTCTCTTTCTGCCTCGTACTTGCTGTGGCATTAGAGAAGCAGGAACGACCAGCTCAGAACCCCCCAGGACATTTAAAGAAGTTTTTCGTCAGTCCAATATATCGTTGCCCGTATGAAACAAGAAAATTTTTCCTGCTTTCAAGAACGTCTCTTTGTGGTTGTCCATAAATGATGTCAGCTAAAAAGAGGAGAGGAAAGGGGGGGGTATTCAAATGCGGACAACTGCAGACAAACGGTGTGAAGGACCTTGCGGATGTGCGCAAATTAGAATTGTTTATGATATCCTGTGTTGAACAGCTGCTTTAGGCAAACTGCGTGTATTCCGGTATGTTTTGTGGACTTCCTTAATGGGCGATCACTAAGTATAAATTATTTGTTAATTTAAATTTGTACAATTTGTGTAACGGAATACAATGTCGTCGGGCATTTCTGCGCACTTAAGGTTTCCGTCTCCAATATTGAAGCAACACGCACACCAAACTCGACCGATTGACGAAACTAAAATATTGCAATGCTTACCATTTGAAATGAGACAATATTCTGTTCAAAATAATATTAATTTGGATACATTGGATACCCGTCTACAGAAATGAAATATATAACTTTGGACTGTTTTTTCAGCACTTAAGTCGAATAATAAAGTCAGGTTTATAGCTAGTTTTACAGACTTCAACGTAACAATGCCAATACATGGCAAGAGATATTACGCAAACTAAACCGATCATGAAAAACAATAGTAAAGTCCAACATTTTATATATAAAAAGATCAGCTAATATGTGGAACAGAAAATACTTCTTGTTTATTTGGAACAATTACTAACGAAACAAACTATTCTCCGTGGAATTTCGTTCTAGCAGCAAGTTGATACGTTGGGTAGCGGACGATTTTGTACGTGTGGGACAACTTCTTGCAAAATGGGAAACTTGGATGAAGATGCAGAATTTCTTAAGGTTTACATTTCCATCTTTTAAATAATGTATAGTAAATAGGATTTTCTGGGTTACAATTCAAGAAGGTAATGGAGTAGGTCTACATGTTGACATTTAGAAATCACATTGTCATGTGCATTTCGAGTCTAAATGTGGGGTATTTCTGTTCACCATATAAATACCACTGTCCTTGATTAAAGTACGATCGTTTTTTTCTTGACACAAAGTAGATTTTTGAACCAAAATAACACTTGATCCGATGTTTACAGCAATGACATACCGTGGCGCAGATTTACCAGACGCGCAGAATTGGCCAACATGGTGGTTATATATGAATGGGTTGGACTTGAAAGAGGCGGATGGCTGCAGTAGCCACCGCTACACTGCTGCTATGCACAGTACATCTGAAAGCATATACTCCAGATGCCTTCCGTACACATGTATATTAATCAGTGACATAGGCAACATGTTGTTTAAAAGAGTTTTTAACATCTATATTTAATCAGCAAATATTACATATTATTTAAGAATATTGTTACATTCATCCGATTGTATTCATACGTATTTTAATTTATTTGTTTGTCAGTTCTAAATGTTTTATTATATTATTTGCTTTATAAATTTATTCACTGCAGATGATATGATGATATGTTTTCGAGAAAATAAGTTAACCTTATTCATTTTTTGATAAATACCAGATGTTGACCTGGATCCTTCCCTTGATTCAAGATTAGTAGCAGTCACGTGAATAAGTTCTGTTTTGTATTTTAAAATGTATGGTTGTTGTCAAGGTCATACTGGGACTACGTGGTTTAAGAAGTACATTTGTTTTTCAGTTTTAATCTCGGATTAAAATCATTGATTCAATCAAGGCCATTGTATGTGTACGCTGTGATGAGATCAGTTAGCTTTATATTTTGAGAGCACCAGCTATTACAATGCAAGACCATAGAGCAGTGTATAATGCTAGATGTGGACGTCCGCAGCCGGAGGAGCGAAAGGGGTAAGTCACATGAGAGCAAAGAGGACAAGGGCGAGGGGTAGGAAACAGTTTTTTCCGCGAACGTCCTCTATAGACAACCTCTTTGGTGTTTTCTTTGTAGATGATGAAATTTTAGATAAATTCTTTGCCGTGCGTCAATGCGGCATCTTGTTAAGTTGCGCAATCCACGTGTCATTATCGGTTTTGAAACGGGGGCCACTGAACTAATTGCTGATTTTTAACATATCTCTTAAAGCTTGTCCTCGTTATCAAGGGTACCCTCTGAACAATGGATACATGACTTTTGTGACGTTAGAGAATCGTTTTCGAACATGGAGTTGCACAGAGACTTATTGGTAAATGGACTATATTGTTCAAGATCAACTTTTATACCATTCAGTCAAAATATCACTTACTGACAGACATATAATGAGAATGTACAACTTCGCGGTAAACATGATAGTTTTTTCCACCTTCCTGCTCAATGTTTATGACAGAATCTACTTTGAAAGGAATGACACGCAGTAACAGTACAGAGGTATGTCTCTCTACAAGTACTCCACCACACCGGAGCACACGAGGATCTGGTTGTTGTTGTTCATAATTCCAGAGTTAAGCTACTGTCTGGCAGAGGGGTCACTCGAAGTCAGAGGAGTGTCACCCAATCTTTAGCGGCCAACTCTCCACATTTCATGGGGAGAATCACTGTCGGGGACGTACCAAACTGGCGCTCGGAAACGACAACTTCGTTGTTGGGTGTCATTTTTTTGGGCGCACGTCCTATGCTTTGATGACAAGATTCGTTATACGCTTGAAACAAGTGCGGTAAGACTTCGATATACTTCAAAGTAGGGTGATGCGTAAAAAAAATCATGCATGCATTCTTTCAATGTTTATTGAAAACGTTTCACTATGCTGATTTTGGTTTCGAGATTATCGTTAGTGAAAAGATGAATCACGTTTCTTTAATTCTTTTTGAAAGCTTTGTTCAGCAATTTGGTGCTTTTTGTCACCGTGTTTCATCACCAGTTTGAGGGCACGCACTAATTCACTACCCGATATAGAAGTCAATGGCACTACCCAAACAAATTCGGAAAAGACGTCAATAACACAAAACAAATATTTGTTGCCACGATTGTAGGTGGCCAAATGAGAGGCATCTGCTAAGTCAGCTTGCCATTGATTATTGATACTCTACACTCTGGCGCGACATTTGTAAACTTTTCGTCGAATCGGTTTGTGTAACGTGTACGTGGCTTGTTCTTGAAGTAAACGGAGAATTTTCATTTGGTTTTTGGCAGCACGATATAATTTCTGAACTCATCCGTAACCTGCAGATCGTATTGATCGTAGGAAATGATGGCTAACACTTTTTCCATTTTTAATATGTTGCCCTCTCTTGGCTTATGCTACTTTGGAAGGGGCAAAATGGTTGTTTGGAAACGGCTTTAAGGGTTTGACGTACACGGTAGTAGAAGTTGACGGTAGTGGTGGCGGTGGTGAATTTGGAGGTGGCACTGGAATTGCTCTGATCTTCTTTCTGTGGGGTTAACTTCTGGTTTGCCCTCTTTCTTTTTCACTTCTGTCGAATGAGGAGTAGATAAGCTTTCAGTTCTTTTCGTTTGGTAGTGGGGATAGTGATCAACAAGGACAAGACAATCTTACTTGGAATGGGACTTGCTGACGGTGTTTGAAAGTCGTATCGTATCTCTTCTTCCTTGAGAATTGAAATCACTATAGGCGATGGTAGTGGATGTAGTGATTGTGATGGACTTTCATCAGGGTCTTAAAATCTTTCAGAGTGGGTAGAGCTGTTTTGTCTAAAGCTTTCTGGTGAAAGAGTTCACCGTACGTTTGCTGTTAGGACAACGCGTTGTGATCCATCAACGACAACAATTCGTGTTGTAACTGGGATATCTCGGTCAAATGAGTATTAGAAGGTAAATGCATGGTCCGTTGTTCTTTCCAGAGATGGTTTTCCCTCCATCGTTTGTAAGGCCCTAAATCTAGTTTTCGTCCTTCCATCGAATTTCATTAGTAACGTCTAACTATATATGTAAAAGTCCTCCTCGTTGGACCAACATCTTTTTCTTTTGACGGATGGGCATTTTATTTTAGACCATTTGGCAAAGAACGTGTCAATGTTTGGCTAAGCATTTATTATGATGTGAAGTGAAGAAAACGGTTTCGGGCCTTTAAATACATTAAATGACATTCTCACACGGTATCGATACTGTCTTTGGAGGCAATTTCAATTGAATCGGGCCTTTAAATACATTAAATGACATTCTCACACGGTATCGATACTGTCTTTGGAGGCAATTTCAGTGCGCATGGCTGGATAAGCTTCGGACAGGACGGACAACACGTCACCATGTTTGGCTAAACGAGGAGGCAGTACCTTTCTTGTCTTTCCGCCTTTAGCCAAAGGGTGGCGTGCACTTCTTTTAGGTGACATCTATGAATGTTCAGGACCACATAAAACACTGTCCCCATCTTTTACCGCAGATTTTTTTATACTGAAATGCGTCGAAACTGATTGTCTTTTCGTCGTATCAACTTAATGAGAGGTATCACCCGTCGTGGAAGGGTTCGCAATTGACTAAATCGAAGCAGTTATTGTTTGTTCAAAGTCATTAAACTTTGTAACAAGCCCGACCTCTCCTAGAGTTTGATTTTGAGTGCAGGTACTTTGTGAGCAGCTGCCACTGCCTCTAAAGAGGTGGAGGGCGTCGCCGCTAGAAGAGAAGGTATTGGAGATGTGGGTTTCCCTTGTGTCATCAAATGAGAATGAATTGGTGTCAAGTTGGGTTTATCTGTCATCACCAGCAGCCGAGAAATGGACGAACCTGAGGTTACTGGAGACGTATCTCACTCCGACGGAAATGCCCTTGAGTAATCAGTATGTGGTACGTCTATACAGTACAGTTAGCCATATAGTCATGTCACTTGAATATGGATGTATTTTGATGCATACAATAACGCCATGCCAAATTGTATCGAATATGCATTGTTTTATTTTTGTCATCATTGTATTTTTTATATTTTTCCATTTCTACTTTTACTATCAGGCATTATCCTTTGCTCATTAAGTATATTACATTATTGAAATAGTGTGTCTTTCATAATCTTTGTATTGTCATTCAAATCTATAAAAGAAGACTATTATTTTCATAGGTTTTACCGCACTGTCTAATACATTTATCTTGCATGTGTTGTTCTTGTCTTCTTCATAAATCTTTAATTTCTTTCTTGTTCTACCGTTTTGTCCACGTTTCATTGTCAGCCCCTATCTTATTCATCAAGTCAGTAACGTTTATGTTAAAATAGTTAGTATATTTTAATTGTTGTTGTTGTTGTTGTTGTAAGTTTAACGTCTACTAGCAAGCTTTCACACGTACCCGAGTTAGCCGAACCTGAGACTTGAACCCATGCTGAGAGAGGTGAGATGGCAGTAATCTATAACGGTGAGCGCTTTAAACCACTCGGCCACACGCAGCCTAGTTCAAATGCATCGTTCAAGACCTTTAGTAATTTCTACGTTAAAGATTGATTTTTTTTTTTTAAAGTTGTAATGTCTTCAAAAGTATAAACTTCTAATTCAGTCACTTAGTTGTAAATATGTTGTTTATAAGGCATTGATGACATTAGGAAGTTCGTTAAACTAATCTTACTCTTGTATAATGGCTTTTGTCAACTGTGTTATTTTGTTGCTGGCAAATTCTGTCCTTTCGTTAGCACGCTTTTGAATATGTTAATATGATTTGTAGACCTGTTCTCACCATGTTGTAATCTCTTTCAAATTAATATCATCGCAGACTGTTTATCGTTAAGAAGAAACTCGTCTTTGTTCAAAAGTACCATCAGTTATTTAGACTGGGATTACTTCTATTGTTGCTTAATGTTACCATCAATTATTTAGACTGGGATCACTCCAATTGTTGCTTAAAATTACCATCAGCTATTTAGACTGGGATCACTTCAATTGTTGCTTCAAATTACCATCAGTTATTTAGACTCGGATCACCTCAATTGTGCTTAAAATTCCATCAGTTATTTAGACTCGGATCACTTCAATTGTTGCTTCAAATTACCATCCGTTATTTAGACACGGATCACTTCAATTGTTGCTTCAAATTACCATCAGTTATTTAGACTCGGATCACTTCAATTGTTGCTTAACATTACCATCAGTTATTTAGACTTGAATCACTTCAATTATTGCTTAAAATTACCATCAGTTATTTAGACTGGGATCACTTCAATCGTTCCTTAAAATTATCATCAGTTATTTAGACTGGGATCACTCCAATTGTTGCTTAAAATTACCATCAGCTATTTAGACTGGGATCACTTCAATTGTTGCTTCAAATTACCATCAGTTATTTAGACTCGGATCACCTCAATTGTGCTTAAAATTCCATCAGTTATTTAGACTCGGATCACTTCAATTGTTGCTTCAAATTACCATCCGTTATTTAGACACGGATCACTTCAATTGTTGCTTCAAATTACCATCAGTTATTTAGACTCGGATCACTTCAATTGTTGCTTAACATTACCATCAGTTATTTAGACTTGAATCACTTCAATTATTGCTTAAAATTACCATCAGTTATTTAGACTGGGATCACTTCAATCGTTCCTTAAAATTATCATCAGTTATTTAGACTGGGATCACTTCAATCGTTGCTTACAATTATCATCAGTTATTTATACTGGGATCACTTCAATTGTTGCTCAAAATTGCCATCAGTTATTTAGACTCGGATCACTTCAATTGTTGCTTAAAATTAGCATCAGTTATTTAGACTGGGATCATTTCAATTTTGCTTAAAATTACTATCAGTTATTTAGACTCGGATCACTTCAGTTGTTGCTTAAAATTACCATCAGTTATTTAGACTAGGGTCATTTCAATTTTGTTTAAAATTACCATGAGTTATTTAGACTCGGATCACTTCAATTGTTGCTTAAACTTACCACAGTTATTTAGACTGGGATCACTTCAATTTTGCTTAAAATTTCCATCCGTTATTTAGACTCGGATCACTTCAATTGTTGCTTAAATTTACCATCAGTTATTTAGACTCGGATCACTTCAATTGTTGCTTAAAATTACCATCAGTTATTTAGACTGGGGTCACTTCAATTTTGTTTAAATTTCCCATCAGTTATTTAGACTGGGATCACTTCAATAGTTGCTTACAATTATCATCAGCTACTTAGACTGGGATCACTTCAATTGTTGCTTAAAATTACCATTAGTTATTTAGACTCGGATCACTTCAATTATTGCTTATTTCCTTGTTCAATACCGGATATATTTTATTCTGTGATACGATTAAGAAAGGTGCAACTGCGACATCACAAAATGAAATATATTACGTATTTGTGTGGGGAAACCCTGACATTTTTATTATATGCCACTTATGCATCGACGGTCGGAGGATTAAATTACCAACTCCAGCCCAGACACTACTTTTGGTAAATTCATCTCCCTTTCATAGACTAATCATAACAATATCAGTGACTGAAGCAAGCGGTGGGATTTCTTTTACCCAATTTGTCGCAAGAAATTACATTTGTGACATTTCGTAAAGTGTTTGGCTCTATCTAAAAACATAGCAAGTTTAATTCAGCAATGCATTACGACAATAGTACCGTTCTTAGGAAAGCTCGAGCAGTGTCACGTGCAATTTTCGTTTGCAAATCTATTTTCCATGGTGATAATTTGCTCTATTTTGCTGCATGTATAGGCTAGCTCTTTAGGCAGACACGCGCAAAATATATAGTGATGTATGGTGTCACATTAGGCAATGCAGGAGTGACCGTTTATATAATTCAAAATATTAATTTGAGGATAATGTCGATGCTAATTGTGTCCGATATTGGTGTAGTTATTGTTTCTTGCTTGTTGAGTCAATGATTAAATAAATGTACACCTAATGCACAATAGCTGCTAAAAAAATATATGCACCATTTACTCTTTGGGAAAAATATTTTTACATGCATTTTGTGAGAATATATTCCCTTGTTGTGTTTATCTCTTACAATATTCACCTTGTTAATGAAACTAGTGTCCAATCGTTTGTAACAAAACTCGCGGTGCACGAAACAATGCCTTCATGAAACATGTTATAACTGGTAAAAAATACTAACAAGGTTGATTAGTCACCAAAGAAATATTTATGGATGTACATGATTTAGGCATGCTATCGTTCATGTTTTTAAAGTTTCAGTAACCTCTATATGTTTTTTTCCGAAGATGTGAATTTGTATCTAATGATGCATGTTAAACCCTAGTAATTATTAACTTGTCGTGCATTATTATTATTTTGATTCTAGGTCTCAAAATATGTAATAGAAATAAAGTGAATCCAGTAAAATCAGCAACCAGCAGCAGACAATGTATTTCTCTACAATACCTAATGAAAATTAAAAAGGCATAGCGTTGTGAAGTAAATTTCGAATAATCGTGCAAGTACATATAAACATATAATATTCACAATGATTTACAATAGTCGTCAAGTCCTGAAAGAATGCAGCAATGCAATCCACAACGTCTTTCAATAAGTGTACAAAAATACAAAGTAATATAATAATTCAAACTTCATTGATCATTTTCGTAATTCAACTGAATACTTTAGATGACCAATTCCTCTCGAATCATATCGGATTTTACTATACAATGAATCCTAAATTCTTCCAGCACACTGCCATAAAACATAATGAGTTATTTGTTTGTCAAATCCGTATTTAAACACATTTTTATTTGATCTCTATCACAATCGAATGTGACGATTTTCAACTGAAAAGGGAAAGAAGTCTAAGAGTAAGTAAGACTTATCGTCAACTCATCTGCTTGGCAAACATTATGTTTACAAAGTACAATCATAAACCAACGTTAATCACACGATATAAACGAAACATACATACATACATACATACATACATACATACATACATACATACATACATACATACATACATACATACATACATACATACATACATACATACCGATGTTACGGTCGAACGTTTGAATTGTGCTTAAGACATGAAAACGCTTTTTATTCTTCATTTCTACGGTTTAGAAAAGATCCGCATGTCAAACGCGCATTATCTAAGTTTTCTTGCTGATTGGGTTACATCATATTTTTTTAATTTTATTGGACAAATTGGAATATCCGTTACAAGGGCGTCCTCATTACCTGCTTGAGTTATCTTATCCTGCTCATCTTGATCTGAAGTGAAATGTTACATCTCAGCTTTGCATATAGGTTCACGTTGTAGATCTTGTTTGGCCAATCGATGTTGCAGATTGTTTTTAGGCAGCTATTGTGAAATGAATTTTGCTGCTCAAGGCAGCTATTGTGAAATGAATTTTGCTGCTCAAGGCAGCTATTGTGAAATGAATTTTGCTGCTCATATCTGCCGTCACTACTCTCCAACACTCAAAGCAGTACAACTATGTATAAAATACTTTTCTGTTGTAATGTCTCCTATTGTCTGTAGGCTATATTGTTTGGCTTTCCAAATTGGGCTGAGTCTACTGAAAGCACGTCTGGCTTCATTTAACAAGGCCTTAATGTCCTTATGACAGCACCAAGGTAGGTGAATTCCTCTATAAAATCAAGCGCCTCTTTGTATAATAATGGTTGGAATATATGAATGCAAATCAATGATACATGTCCACGAAATTTAGAAGCATCTGATTTTCATACCTCTAATGATTCTCCCTCACACGATGTGATTTAATCGATTGTTCTGTGAGTTGAAAGATTAACAGATATTAGTGACAAATATTTGGTGAATTCTTGAGTCGGTAATTTCTATTACTTTAAAGTAATATATTGTCAATATGTACCTTAACGGTTGTCTCAAAGATACATTTGAACTTGAATATGAGTGTATTACCATGTCCACAGACGTGTGCAATTAGCATGAATCGATATCGTCTCTGTATCAACTTCAAATTACTATTTGGAATTTCGAATAAGCTTTGACTGTTAGTAGAGTATTCCCACGATAAGTGACTGCAATGAATCAGAACTTATAAATGTGACGCACATATAAACACGCTTGCATACATACATGTTTTGTGTGTGTGTGTGTGTGTGTGTGTGTGTGTGCGTGTGTGTGTGTGTGTGTAAACACCCATTGGTCATTCCATTCCATACGACCGTCTAACTAACCATGAATATATCCATTGATAATACATACATACATACATACATACATACATACATACATACATACATACATACATACATACATACATACATACATACATAGACATGCAAACAGAAAACACGATAGATAGAGAGATGGATGGATGGATGGACGGACGGACGGACGGACGGACGGACAGACAGACAGACAGACAGACAGACAGATAGATAGATAGATAGATAGATAGATAGATAGATAGATAGTGTCTGTATGACGTATTATTCGATAATATCAAAGTTAATGTGATACATTGAGAAGTGAATGATACCAAGCAATACAAAGTTCAGGAAAGTTATTTATTATATTATATATTAGAACTACATTTTTAACGAAATGTAAGAGCCTCGTCTGAACTGAAATAGATAGTAGGTGGCCTTGATTACATAATTTAAAAGTTATAATTTATTTAAAGTTAAAGATGAAACCAGTTTGTGCTCCCGCCACATAAAATATTTGTTTTCGGCCTAATGTTGTGGTTTTAAGTCCATCCATCAGACTATTTGAAAAGACGATTTTGTTTTCAAATATCATGAAGCCAGGACTGGTCATATATTTTTGAAAGTTTGTAAATGTATTTGCATTCATTAGTTTTCTGTCTCTTATAATGCCATGCTTAGATGCATTGCAGTAGAGATACCTACTAATGTGTTATCATATAAAAGAGTAATCATGGCAAATAATCAGTTTAAAAGTCGGCTTTTAACATATATAATTGACAAGCACTAAGTAAAACACCCCACCCACATGATGCGTGTGAGAGTTGAAGATATTTGTGCCACATGATGTTGTTATTAGTTACAATCAGACTGATTGGGCAAATAAATACGTCTTATCAAAGTTACTGTGTAAGTAAATAACGCAACAATTAGATTCCTTTATTTCATCTTTTGTTGTACTTTCAGCATTCACGTTTTAGTGTACTAATTTACAACAAAAAAAATTCTTAATTTGAGTTTAACGCATTGGTATTTATAACGCTAAATTTGTCCCTAATCAGTAATACATTTCAGATTTCAGATTTATTGATGGCGTAAGCGCTATTCATTCGTTCTAGAGTGTACGATACAATGTGTTTGAATGCAATGTAAACTTAGTGAACACAGTACAATTACGTAGATATTAATACATTGTTCACATTTGTGATAAGATGAAAGTAATAAAATATGGGAATACATCATACAAAAAACAACAACAACCTCCCAATTCCCCCCCCCAAAAAAAAAAAAAACCCAACAACAACAACAAAACAAAACACGGAATTCAGTATTTAGCAGTTTGTGCGCTCGAGCAACGATGATTTTATTTGGCAGATTCTGATTACGATCAACGTGGGCTGAACCTGCATTGCTATTACAGTAATCGTTGGTTTAACCTGCATCATAAAACGTGATGCTACTGGTGGGAAAGCTCAATGATTCATTCTCCACCGACTGTCAATGAAGAGCAATCGTAGCAAACAAAGCATTCATTATGTATATTCTGCAATCACCAATCCTATCTAAAACGGGTGTGCATGTTACAATTGTTAACAGAGAGTATAGGCTTTTAAGAGACGTTCGCTCTAAATTGAATACTTCATGAATTTCTGGTTTATCTCGTATTTAGTTGTGCTCTGTCGAATGCGTTTTTGTTGCTAAGACGACGCCACACACTGATATTGACGTATTTCTGGCACAATAAAGCCAGTGTGACCTAAAGGTCTCCCTACGATGACAAAGTAGTCAATAACGTAGTTAGACATACCATCCTTCAGTAAAATGCATGCAAGGGCAGTATGTACCGTCAATTAATTTCAGATTTATTGATCATTTATAATTACCTATAAGACATAATATAAAGATCAAAGATAAATAGGTCATCTTTAATATCATTAATTGTTAGAATAATATCAAATTTCGCCATAAATCAGACTTATCTCCCTTGGGTTCGACATCTGGGGGAAAAAGCGAACATAAACAAAGAAACAAAAGCACGAGATTGGAATAATAAACATCTAAATTATGCCAGAAGGCTGATATATATAAAATAAAAATAAAAATATTTCAACATTAAGGAAAAAATATCAAACGAATTGCCAACATGTCTAAATTGGGACCAAGTATGAAGGTGTACGGTGATTAAACGAAACTATTTTGGATTAAAGATGGAAGCACATGAACGCGGTGTCGCCGGTCGTACTACGGAAAGGTCACCCTTTGTAAATATTAAGATCACGATATTAGCTATTAGCGTAACGATCTGAAAATCTATCAAGCAGGGTCTTTTTTTGCAACAAATGTTTTTGTAGTAATTTACTTATATATATATATATATATATATATATATATATATATATATATATATATATATATATATATATATATATATATGTATGTATGTATGTATGTATGTATGCATGTATGTATGTATGTATGTATGTATGTATGTATGTATGTATGTATGTATGTATGTATGTATGTATGTATGTATGTATTTGGATGAAAACGTTGATTTCTTGTTACTGTGATCGCCATGCTTGTGGCAGGTGTTTCATTGTACTATATTATACCAGTACTCAGTAACAGTATCAGGTTATTTCTGAAATATTCGTGTGGAATTGACACTCCTTAATAGCAAAATTTGGATTTGTCCAGAAACAAAACGTCAATTATGTGCATCGCAAGATGTAAGATATTGTTATGATTGTTTTTTACCCATCTAATGATCGCATTTTCTCTGAATCCTTGAATTGTACATTGATAATACAAAAAACTATATGATAATGAAAACACAATCAAAATGTCGAATTAAATTAACATTTATGTTTGATGTAGATGCAACAAATGTGTTCAATTGTTACGTGAGTCATATTGTTCCGAAGCAAACTAAAGATTGTCATTACCACCTTTTACACGCAAACCTAAACGGTATAATGAATACTCTAAAAAGCAGCCTATGACTATAATGTGTCTTAGTGGTCTTCCATTTCTCTTTCGTCCCCATGTCATAAAGCATATAAATATTTTCTGTGTTTTTACTTCAGCCAGTACGTATAACGTTAGACCTCAGTGTGTAATCACTTGTAAGTTTGTTTAAGACAGATCCTCTGATTGAGTGCCAAAACGAATAATTTGGAACAGACAAAAGAAATCATCATTAATGACTCGTAAGGAAAGACTAGATATTCCCCTCGATGTGTTGATTGGAAATTGGTGAAATGGTTAGATAATCGGATTAAATAACCATCTATGGTGTCATTCTCCTGCAGGTCTGGATACGCATTTTCTTCAGCGAAATAAGTGCCAACATCATTCACTGAAAACCTGTATATTGTTTACTGATATTATGCCTACGAAGAATGGACAACATATAAGCTGGGCTTAAAGAGGTACTCGTTGATCACTGTTGGTAAGGATACTAATTAATGCCTCATCCAGTTATTTGTAAAGCTTACATAGTAAATATATTCAAATCATTTTAAGATTTTTGTATTCTGAACTTAACTAATGCATTTACGACTGATTATTGTGCCTTGATAATTAGTCAAGTATGTATGTATGTATGTATGTATGTATGTATGTATGTATGTATGTATGTATGTATGTATGTATGTATGTATGTATGTATGTATGTATGTATGTATGTATGTATGTATGTATGTATGTATGTATGTACGTACGTACGTACGTATGTATGTATGTATGTACATACATACAGTCAAGCTCCTAATCATACACGTTTATTCCCACCTGTTTCGGGCGGATAACCGTAGAATGCTAATCGCTCAGCAGATAAGGAGGAATCTCTAGCGATTTTCGTTTGCGTTTGTATAATGAGAATTTCGTTAAATAGAGTCCAGATTAATGTAGTTTCGCTTTATTCCAAAGGTTTCTAAAGGAGGGATACTTTTTATCATGTTGACATACATATTATAAACATAATGGTTGTATTCATGTCAATGAGTCATGAATGTATACTAAGACTGATTAACGCCAGCTTTGTCCGAAGAAATTGCAGCTTTTTATTTCCAATAACTTCATCATGAATTGATCATCTAACTCTTGTTTTATGCTTTATTTTAAATATAAACAAAACTCATATTTAAGTTCAACAAACAAATTCATCACTGTCTGACATAGCATTAAAGCTTTTCTAATTCATGAAACCATTTCAAATTTGAGAAAACATTTTAGGAAATGAATAGAGGGAAAATAATTTTAAGATCTAATAAACTATTTTGGAGCTGTGCCAACTTAATTTAATATAAAGCTCACGGGATTTCTGAATTGGTTCTAGTTTCATTCAACATTTTCTTGCAGACCGTGGAGTTTTGCTATCAATTATATTTGTTATTCCAGTTATATTCTGTTACGTGGGACTGTAACGATCCAAGTTATGGATAATAACATGCACCGATAAAATGTCCAAAACGATGAGTATGAGCATATTATTTTAACATGCATTCCATTACTCGTTTTTTAATATCATTCAATTTAACTAATCAATGGATTGTATGTATCATTCCAACTACAGGTCATTCATTCATTCGTTCGTTCGTTCGTTCGTCCGTCCGTCCATTCGTTCGTTCATTCATTCATTCATTCATTCATTCATTCATTCATTCATTCATTCATTCATTCATTCATTCATCGAGGTACAAAAGCATTGTGGTAAAATCTTTGTCGTGGAATATTATTATATATTATGTTAGTTGTTCGAAATTATTTAACAGTGTTCATATATTTAACCGAATTTGCGGAATGGACGCTAGCCTATAACGTTTTTTTTTAGATCCAAGGAAAGACTAACACCATGTAAAACTAAAATACTTTTTTCATCAGAAGAAATGGCAGATGAATCAACAAAACATGACAATATATTTGAATAAAATCTCCTCCCCAGATATAAACCACAGCGACCGAACCATTCTTTGTCTAGATAGGATTTGCATCCATGCTGTTATAATCGCCAATCAGGCACGCATATCACCAAACTACAATTAAAGACATACAAACACGTGTAAAGAGAGACATCCGGAGAAATAGAAATACTAGTGGATTGATTGATAAATAGGTGGTAGTTGCAGAAATATATACCTGTAGGCCTATACAAACATGCACAACAAGGACTTATGCACTAACACAGCTCAGTGATAGGTTTGATTCAATTAATTTCTCCAAATCACAGCAACAATAAGACTGTGTCTATGATTTATTTCATTCTTATTACTAAGTAATCCGAATTGATACTTTATTCTCTTTCTTGTTCTTTATGTTCATTTCCTTCAACTTAATTCTGACGTTTCTTTGATACTTTCATTGGAAGAACACAAATAAGTATATGCCAGCTTTTATACCGGCTCGGTATGCAGTACGGAACGGACCATCCCCATAAAGATAAATCAATCATTAATATAGCATTATTAGCCACATTTAGCGAAATCATTTGACTATAGTTGTAGTGCTGCTAATTGTCCCTGACCTATATTTCTCTATAGACGACCTACATTACATCTGTTTTAAATGCAACCTCAGAAATGTACATATTTAAGAGTGCAAGTGCTGGCTGAATTCACATTTAATGTACGGGAGTTAACTCGTTTAAATTTAATCTAATGAGCTGTTTAAAATAAGTACCTTTCAATGTGCCTGGGTAATATTTTATAGGGATGCGGTGTGAGTTGTCATGGGTAATGGTTTCTTGCAATGCATATTTTAAACAAAAACGATGAGTAACGTTGTTTCTACAAAAATGAGAAGATTGGGTGTATGTACACGTACATATGTTTATACGATATGATTTGTGGAGTAATGTCACGGCGTATGAGGTGCGAGAATGAAGTTAACTTACTGTGTAATATGTTGTGTTGTATACAATCGTTGGGGTTTACACATGCGTGAGGTTGAATATCTAAGCAATATGAGTTGGTGTGTAATATCATTGAGTGCGAAGTCGTGCGAGAATGAGGTAGAACTCCTATCCAATACAATACAATACAATACAATACACCATCCCAAGACCATGAAGAAACAGTGACCATTTGCGAAAGACTTTATGTCTAGCCAATGTGATGATTCGTTCGCGTGCTCTTAGTATGTACAAATTTTCTAGATAGATTGGGAATAAACATGTCTGTCATTTCGTTCGTCCAGCTTTATAGTATCCACGTAATCCGAATTCTGTCTCAGCCGAGGGAGGGAGGGTGAAGTAGAGGTCAGAGAAACTTGTGGATACGTATGTCGGTCACTTATGACAAAAGCTGAAATTTGCTTTGGCGTTCCGTTTTGTTTGGATTTCTGTGTGAAGGTTTATGACACAACAAAGTGTATTTCCATTAGAACTTATATTTTATTCTCTGCATCATTTTCTAAGCATACCTCTGATTAAACTCAAAATGGCCGCACGTTCTTTGATGATTTCGAAGTATTTTTATGTACGTCTTTTTTCATTTGTGCTGTGTTTTCAAGAATAAATGCAGTCTCCGTCTGTCTGTCTGTCTCTCTGTCTGGCCTGATTGCCTAAGTAATTTCGAATTACTGCTAGCATAACTATACTGAAAGAACAGTTGTGTTGCATGAAAGAATTAAATAAGAAAAATAAACCCCTGCAAATTTTGTAAATCGATCATGACGGGGTTTTATACGAATATCAATTTGCATGCATGAAAGGACATACGTGTGATACAGCCATAGATAGAATAGCAATTATATACCCTAGTCAGATGCCAAGCAGTTGACTCGGCACATGCTCCCCGTTTATATTACTTTGCACAACTATAAAGAGACATCCTGTGTTTCCTCTTTCGATTGAAGACGTCATGTATGCATATAAAAATAAATTAAATTGGATAGAAATAATTGCAACTGGTACCATGTAAACAACTGAAATAAGAATTAAGTAAAATAGGATTGAACCTCACGTAGCGTGAAGTTTGTCAATATTGCGTGTACATTATATCTGTTTCTCTTTATTCTTGCCGTTAATATACAAATTTATTGCTTATTAATTCCTCACTAAAGGAAGTTATTTCCAAAATTAGCATTTCGTATTTAGAATTATAATTCCGTCCTGCTGATTATAAATCCCTTTCGTTCAACGCATTCACTATACAGGGTCCCTATATAAAAGACAATTAAACACACGCTATCGGAAGCTCTCGCCATCCAGAAGGATAATAAATTAAAACAAAAAACACTGCAATCTTCGTTCAACTAATAACACTTTATTGCAATAAACATTACATTGACAATAAGATCAAAATAACAAGGATAGACCTATCTAGATGTACTTTAACTTCTGAATGAGTGCATTAAGTGCAGATAATAGCGTTTAATAAATTAACTGGCCTTCACGAACACAAACTTTACTGTACCATGCCTGAATTTTGAGGTTTCGTTCACTGGATACATTTCAGAGATAACGTATTTTCATTACATTCCGAAAGCGATACTAATTTTCTCACTGCCATAATGTACGAATAGGATAAATGACGAAGGTAGAATTCATGCTTCGACAATACCAACTAATTGATAATTCCATAATCGCTGGAATGATACCTCATGAAATCATCATATACCGAATCATATATCATATATATCATATATATCTCTTAGAATGTCTATTAGAATTTATACGACTGAAGCAGTTTAACGCAAGGTATTACGTGCATCCATTTTTGAAATTTATATAAGGTTTAATTATATAGAGTTACACACTGGACAGCGGTCATATTCAATCAGATGTGATCTTTTAGAACTATGGTGGCTTTACTGCAAATATTGTAATTCTTTCCAGCCTATTTTATTTATGTATTTATTTATGTCTGCATTTAATTTCAGCAAACGTAGACACTGTTGTAATTGAGAACAAGATAAGTTTAATTTAAGAATGCGGATGGGGGTGGGGGTACGGGGAAAAGAGGAGAGAAGTTTGCGACATTTTCAGACAGACTGTCGATTAATAAGCTTTTCTGTTATGTTTCTGTTATTTTTAGATCGCTCAGTATTTGCTGATTTGTAGATTCCATGTGAAAGTGAAAATTAACACAAATGTATATATATGTATGTGTGTATGTATATGCACAGTGCAGGGTATGTCACAATAAAGTGCAATTATAAGTTATATCCAACACATGTAATGGTACAGTCGTTTCAAAAATGCATTAATACGTATTTCCATTGAATACATAATATATTGAATTGATAACATTAGTATATTTATAAATAAGGAATATACCAATAGATTTCTCATTTTCGTATCTTCAGGGAAACGATACACAATATATTCCAGGATATTGCTTTCCGCGTAGTCATCCACCATACATCCGGAATGGTGAAATGAATCGATGCAGAATTTATACAGTTCGTTCATACGATGTGGAATACACCCGATTCATGATTTGTCAGTTTTATTGGTGAATGGTATCCTTATAGTCGATTCACTGCCGTGTTGGAGTGTGAATTTAATAAAGTAGACTTTTACTTAAGTAACTTTTTGTTAGACATTTGCTTTCCTGTGTGTATAGTTCAGATTTATATTGCTAGATTGTTTTTATAATTCCTTCAGGGTCATATCTCGAGTAAAGAACAATTTCTCACGCGCACTGTTTCTCGTTTAGCGGATTTAAATAATATGTTGCCATACTCTTTAGGAGTGCACATTTTGCATACACATAAGGCATCGTCCGGTGAATAAGAATGAGTAACATTTACACGGTCAACTGTATATGATATGCCGTTCGAGGTACCTGTATTGTGTCATGTACGACCGTTTTGCATTGGTATTGGTTCATTATGTTTTTGGCCAGCGAAAACGTCCTATAAATCGATGTACTGGTAGTATTGTCCAGGAAACATATCTTAATATTTAATGAAGCCATGTTATGAAGAAATCACCAACAAGGCATATCATTTTCATTTCTGTCGCGCAATTGTATGTGTGTATGTTGCGATTTATGCGAATTCTTATATTGATGATTTTAGACGCGAAAGCTGGATATTGCAAACAAGAGTTCAAAGCGTATTAGCACAAGTACGAGCAGTTGGCCGCCTTGATAGTGCCCAAATGCATTTGTATATCGAACTTCGACTCAGTTGTTTCGAAAGCGCAAATAATCATAAGACTAAAATGACTTTGAATGAATGCCATGATGCAATAACACCATAATAATGCTAAGACATGTATTTTACATAAAATTAAATATATTTTCCCATAAATAGTGTGTGTGTGTGTGTGTGTGTGTGTGTGTGTGTGTGTGTGTGTGTGATTTGGATATTTAACGTAGCTTTAACAATTTTTCAGTCATATCGCAACGATGTATGCAGTAGTGCAGGTTGAAATGATATCTAGCACTGGGGCATCATGCCGCAGACATATAGCATGATGTTCCACCCAGACACATTATACTAATAACAGGCCAACCAGTCCTAACACTAACTTCATATTGCCAAGCGCCAAGCGAGGCCGCTGTTAGTACCATTTTTGTAAATCTTTGGTATGACTCGGCCGGGGTTCGAACCCGCGATCTCCTGCATCCGAGGCCTTCGCTTTAACCAGTTGACCACCCTTAACTGAAATCTACACTTTAACGCTGAAAAAGTATTTAACATTTTTTTCTCCAAAGTAAAAATCGTTCATTCCTTACATCAAATATTAATATTAATAATCAGTCATTCATGATTTATTAAATCGAATGTTCCAATGCCATCATGTATAAATAAAGAATATGTGTATAATATTTCGAAAGTTATAATAAGCAATGTATGCTAATTTTTATTTTATTTCTTGTTTTCAATCGTGTAAAAAATATTATTATATGACTTTCTAACTTTATCAAATGTGTACTTTGCATAGTTATAGTTTTTGGTGCTACTTCGGATTCTATCGTTTTGTGTTTTTTCATTTCTGCAGTAGCTGTACTGGTCTTAATTACACGGAAGCTTGATACTATGGGTATATAAAATAGACAATCAACATCTTCTTGGTGCTAACTTCTGACTCACATCTTGGTCCTTTTATTGTATTTGTTGATTCAAAACTTGCTTTTTTTTGCTTCTTTCTGTTACTTATTTTAAAATAAGAGAATCGTTTCACTATCTTTGTCCTTTTAAAGCAGAAACTAGCCCTGATTATATAAACACCTTGTTTTCTTAATTCCCTTAGTACTATCACATTCTCTAGGGGTAGTTGATGAGAAATACGAAGAACATGTATTCGACTATAATATAGTTTAATTGGATATATTCATCAGTACAGAAACAAAATCGACTTGAGCCGAATGAATGATTTAATGTAAAACAAAAATTACTTGGAGATTCGCAAGTTTTAATATAAAGGCAAAAGCAGGCATCATTGCCTTATTTCCCCTGTATTTGGTCTTGGTTGTTTCTATTTATTTTTAAAAAATGGTATATATTGTATGTTCATTGCAGTGTGCGCGCAATGCGGAATGGCATGAACTAATCATCTGACCTTTCGTAATATTCATTGGTATAATATTGTCCGTTTGATTTGTCAATTGATGCATCTAATTTGACATGCTTACACAACAAATGGAATAAAACAATATTAACTGGTGTCATTCATACAATAGTAAATGATTACAGATGAGCTTGGTTCTGCCTAAGATACATCCTAATAGTTCCATTTCATCTTACATCTTAATAAAGCCATAAGTGCTTTAGTTGAGTGTAACATTATTTTATCATTAGACATTGTCGCTTAAATGGGAATTTGAAATCGCTCGTGCAATTAAGTGGAATAAAGACAATGTCAGAATTATTAATTTCGTTTAATTATCACGTCTTCTGCAATAACTGTTTTTACTCATAGGGATTGAATATATCTGTCATTGCTGTTTCTATGGTATAAAAATGCGCCCGAGTCCCCTAGTGGCCAAGCGTTCTATGGCGCTCACCGTTACGGTTCATTATCATTTCACCTCTTTCTGATGTGGGTTTGAGTCTCGGATTCGGCCAATGTGGGTATATGGGGAAAGCTTGCTAGTAGCTTCTCGTGGGTCAGTGGTTCTTTCCAGGGGGGGTCCGGGTTTTTCATCTACCGTCAGGCCCGGCCCTAGAGCAAAGAGATCGAGGCAATTCCTTGTGCTCGGCGCTTTCAGGGGCCCCGAACTGATGACAGAAATCAACTCCGCAATGCACGTTTTTGCTAGGTGCCCCGCTTATTTTTTGCTGCATTGGCTCACGCACGTCACAGCTGCGTTTCTGTCCACCTTTTATACTGACCGCGTGTATAGCCTATCTTGTGTTAAAAAATGGTTTTAAATCCTACAACAACAACAACAATAACAACAACAAAATGTATCTTTTATATTATTGCAGAAAGTAATTAAATGTAAGATCCCATTAAAAATAATGTAGCTTTCCTCTGAAACAGTACAACGCTATCCATCTGATTGACTCTGCGTTCATTTAAATCATAATCTTAGTAAAATGAAATACCATTGTTAGCTGTCTCATCTCATATAATTAATTAATCTCGTCCACGCTTTCTGGTATGCTCATGTGCAGATGCTCAGGTACATTTTCATTCATTTATATTCATGCCTGTTAGAGATCCATGTATTTGGAAATGATAAACCAAGTGGGTGTACTTAGTGTGTGATTTGTGTGTGTGATTTGGATTTTAGAACATTTTTTAGTCATTTCGCTACGATGCCTGCGGTGTGACAGTTTATTGTGGTGTCATGCACTGGGGCATCATGCCGAAGACATGTAGCATGATGTTTTACCCAGTCACATTATCGTGACCAGTCCTAACACTAACCTCTTAATGCTGAGCGCCAAGCGAGGCAGCTGTTACTACCATTTTTGTAAACTTTGGTATGACTCGGCCGAGGATCGAACCCACAACCTACTACATCCAAACTAATAGGCTACCGGTTTGATATTTCATTGATCGTTTGTTCCTACGTTTGGACTGTATTTGTCTGTCATACAGCGACTAAATATCGTGTGCAAGAGCTTGAAATTCATCCTCGATACTTTGTATGCTCTTTGAGCAGTATAGCTTTCGCTGCATCTATAAGTAATCAATACGACCGACATAGCGATTAAATTCACTTTTAAAACCCATCGATTCATGCTATATGATCCTTGTCTGATACATTTTTGCCATTTGCTCAATTCTGTATTATACTAGTCTAATAATAAAAAAACATTTTCTCACTTTTGTGTACGAGGATACAGTCTGTAATAGGAATAACACCCTCCGTTCGGCATAAGTCTTCATACAATAAGACGTGTCGTCGAAAAGCGACCTCTAGTTAAAGAACTCTGGTGCCGATCGACGGGTACTTTTTCATTCTACAAAATAATCAACTGTCAGATGTGATATACACTCTGTATTGTTTATCCATCTATAGAATTATGTTAATGGATGCATAGAAAGGTTATCATCTTTATCATTTTATAATGAGGTTTTGGCAATGTATATCGATAACTTCTTCGTTTCTTTCTTTGTAAGGTATTTGTATGGTACCATTTTATCTTAGTTTACGTATGACCAAATAATTTATTTATGACCACGTTTCCGTTAACTTATTATCTGGACTTAATTTGAGAATGAATATTAGTATTTGATGAATAGGAAGTCGTATCATCTGCAAGGATGTTGGTATTTGTATACTTAACTAAGAAATGATGGTCGTAATTTCCTTTATTAAACAAGCATCATTCTTAGTAAAACTCAATCGAGCTGGAATGGAATGAAATGTTTCGCAGATCGATTGAGCTCATTCATGAAACGTCGTAAGGATATTTAATCTGCTATTATAAATATTAGATGCACAGTATGTTTTCAGTACTTCAATACCATTCACATCATAGTACAGTATCCTTATTAAAGTCAATAAAATCTGATTCATATGTGAGTGAGTGCGTTAATTACTTTGAATGATTCGCTTCTGACGTTCGGAATGGAAGGAAAAATATTTGCAAATCTGAGCAAAAGTCACTAAAATATTTGCAAAAAATGTCAAAAACAAAAGTGAACGTGAGGGCGGATCATAACTTTCCGGACAACTAAGCCTTTAATGGAAATTGAATTAGATAGCCAGTGGATGAAGATCAAACTAACTACGTATCTTTCTTCATCCGAATACCAATTATAGGTTGGATTCTGGGTCTTGTTTCCTCTAAGCACCACTTGATATAATTGTTAATTAATATACACTCAAATTTGACCTGGCGGCATATTGTGACCGGTAGGGGTGCGGCTGAAGCAATAAGGATCACCTATTTTGAATGCAGAGTTTTTCCTAATTATGTCAGTATTTAATAACAGCCAGATGATTGTATCGTGTCTCGATTAAACATCACCTGCCTCTCCTCCCAGGATTTTTTTCTAGAGACTACTAATACCAAAAGTACTACTACTGCTACCAATAATAATAATAATAATAATAATAATAATAATAATAATAATAATAATAATAATAATAATAATAATAATAATACCGATGCTAATAATAATAACGATACTACTACTACTACTACTAATAATAATAATAATAATAATAATAATAATAATAATAATAATAATAATAATAATAATATAATTGCATACATTGTTTCACTAGAAATGACACTGTTGTGGTAAACCCATTTTTCGTCAACATTGTGTTAATAGCCCGTGACTATCATTTAAAGACCGTCCTCCAACGTCACTGTGCTTGTTTGTTTGTTCATCTATTGCATATATAATTTGTTTATCAAACTTCCGCAAATAGACCCATCATTTGCTCTACCGTGTTTCGTTGATTCCTTCTTTAAAAGACGTATTTAAGTGAGGCTAACATTGATGTAAAGATGATAACAAGGAAGACATATCTTAGGAATTATGATATTTGTATACAGTTTCTCGCTCGATTTTGGGTATGGTTGGTGTCTCTACACTATGAATAATTCTATCCATTACCCTAAAACTCAAATTACTTTCTTCTGACGACTATTATCTATTCTTAATTTGTATTGTGAGATTTACCTTTCTCCATCATTTAAAATATGAGTTTACGCAAAATCGTTCTATTAAAACATATTTACATGCATCTGATTGGAGAACGCTTTACCCTTGAAAATTCCTGGGCTACCTGATATGTCTTATACTATTTACTAAAATTGTAGTAAAGACCTGGATTTATTTCAAACTTTGAATGTTCTGGAAATTAACGTTGGGGCCTTATCCTGGTCATTTAAATTTATCTTAGGTTTTTGTATTAAGGATGTTTACATCAGAATTATTTATTGCTAATATACGGCAATAACAGCTGCCTCGCTTGGTGCTCAGCATTAAGAGTTAAGACAAGTCGGCCTGGTGTCAAAATAATGTGACTGGGTGGGACATCATGCTACATGTATGTGGCATGATGCCCCAGTGCTAGACATCACTATAAACTGCATGACTGAAATTTGTTTAAAGATACGTTAAACATCCTAATCGCACGCACACACACACACGCGCACGCACGCACACACATACACTTTAACTGTGTTCAGTTATAATTTGTGAAATTAGGTTTTTTGATTTATTAATTACAGCGTGTTCATTCAATAAAGACATTCTGACTTATATAATTGTGATATATTTAAAGAAATTCTAATTTATATCATTGTGATAAATATAAAGACATTCTGGGTTATATCATTGTGACAAATTGAAAGACATTCTGGGTTAAATCATGGTGATACATTTAAAGACATTCTGGGCTATATCATTGTGATAAATTGAAAGACATTATAGGCTATATCATTGTGATACATTTAAAGACATTTTGGGCTATATCATTGTGATAAATTGAAAGACATTCTGGGTTATATCATTGTGATACATTTAGAGACATTCTGGGCTATATCATTGTGATACATTTAAAGACATTCTGGGTTAAATCATGGTGATACATTTAAAGACATTCTGGGCTATATCATTGTTATAAATTGAACGACATTCTGGGTTATATCATTGTGATATATTTAAAGACATTCTGGGCTATATCATTGCGATACATTTAAAGACATTCTGGGTTAAATCATGGTGATACATTTAAAGACATTCTGGGTTATATCATTGTGATACATTTAAAGACATTCTAGGTTAATTCATGGTGATACATTTAAAGACATTCTGGGTTATATCATTTTGATATATTTAGAGACATTCTGGGTTAAATCATGGCGATACATCACGACAGTTAGCACAGAGACACTTTCTATGATAATGGTACACCAGCACATTCAAGATTCAAGATTAGAGTTCATTCAGAACATCACCAGAATTCATTGGGAAAATCGCACTCTTTTGGACTTGCAATAGAATATTTAGGACTATTAGGAATTTGATTCACAATAATATGATTTTTTTTTTAAAAAATCAGTTTGCAATCTAAATTGATGAATTATTTATTCAATGTGAATATTGCTGAATTTAATATCATAGACTTGTAACTGTATTCATACCTACCAGTGGGAGAAGATGGAATCCCAATGAAATCGGACACTGTATTTTATATACTCTTGCAAATAGGCAATATCGTTCATACAATGTTGATGATTGAGATAATAAAAGCAATGCCGATTATCAACAAAGCTGACACAATAACCCATCCTAATGATATTACGCCACAACGAGTCTAACAGTGTGATATAATAAAGCAAATTCAATATGACTAAGATATAACACAAATTCAATATGACTAAGACATGACGCAAACTCAATATCACAAAGATTGAACAGAAACTCAATATGTCTAAGTGTTACGAGCTTATGCTCTAATAAACAGTAACATAGAAAGAGTGAAAATAACAAGCTTGTAAAACTTAATAAACAACTTATTAAGTACAAATATTTTTTTCAGAAAAGAAAAATAAACTTACGGTTTTAAGAATCAATTCCAAAAATTGATCCAAAATAATTCAAAATATTATCCACTTGAGAAATGGCAAAAGTCCTGGTAATAAAATGTCCAAATAGTTCTAAGTTCGAATTCCAGCGAAATATCCAAGATGGAAGACGATGTCACTTGATTTAATCAGTTCTTGTTAATAAAATCTCTATGAGCACAACTCTTTCCCAGATAAATAATAAAATAATTCCTCTTGATCCAAACGAATTAACACAATTTCCAGTACAAGGTAATTTATAATAACTCAGAAAGACACAACTTAATATTCTAAAAGCCCATGTTCTTCTACTGAATAACTCGCTCCAAAACATAGCTTATATACCTGTTTTTTACGTAAAAAAGAAAGGGGTCACGACCTTCTAGCATCTCTCAGAACAATTTTACGTTCAAGAAATCACGTAAACAGCGTATGACCCAACTAAATTAGAAATATGTTTATACTTTACTCCATTTTGTCCTTGGAACCAACCAATCATTTTAAAAGCTTGTTTACAACTCTGAAGCCAGGTAGGAAATGAGGTCAACACCTGGTGTTTACTCTGTAAAGTAAAGGTCACCCCCCGCCTTCAATGAACGAATCTTAAAACTTAACATGCCAAATTTAAATCTAACAAACAAACAAAAATAAAAATAAATATAAATGACATATCAAATATACGTAACACTAAGATATAACACAAACTCAGTATGACTAAGATATAACACAAACTTAATATGACTAAGATATAGCACACACTCAATATGACTAAGATATAACACAAACTCAATATGACTAAAATATAACACAAACTCAGTATGACTAAGATATAAGGCAAACTCAATATCCCTAAGATATAACACAAACTCAATATGACTAAGATATCGCGCCAACTCAATATGACTAAGATATAACACAAACTCAATATGACTAAGATATAACACAAACTCAGTATGACTAAGATATAACACAAACTCAATATGACTAAGATATAAGGCAAACTCAATATGACTAAGATATAACACAAACTCAATATGACTAAGATATAACACAAACTCAATATGACTATGACATAACACAAACTCAATATGACTAAGATATAACACAAACTCAATATGACTAAGATATCGCGCAAACTCAATATGACTAACATATATAACACAAACGTAATATGACTATAATATGACGTAAACTCAATATGGCTAAGATATAACATAAACTCATTATGACTAAGATATAATACAAACTCAATATGACTAATATATAAGGCAAACTCGGTATGACTAAGATATAACACAAACTCAATATGACTAAGATATAAGGCAAACTCGGTATGACTAAGATATAACACAAACTCAACATGACTAAGATATAACACAAACTCAATATGACTAAGATATAAGGCAAACTTAATATGATTAAGATATATCACAAACTCAATATGACTAAGATATAACACAAACTCAATATGACTAAGATATAACACAAACTTAATATGATTAAGATATATCACAAACTCAATATGACTAAGATATAAGGCAAACTTAATATGATTAAGATATAACACAAACTAAATATGACTAAGATATAACACAAACAGAATATGACTAAGAGATGGAGCAAACTTAAAATGACTAAGACATATTACAAACTCAATCTGTGTGTGTGTGTGTGTGTGTGTGTGTGTGTGTGTGTGTGTGTGTGTGTGTGTGTGTGTGTGATTTTCCTTACTGCAATGATATATGTAGAGATATTATCCTTTTTGGACAGATATCTTCCCTCTGATAGCATGTTTAGAGATGAAGCAAATTAGAGATATGCTGCAGTTTGCTACGACTGCGACCACCCTTTCCACACTAATGCTGTGTGTGTGTGTGTGTGTGTGTGTGTGTGTGTGTGTGTGTGTGTGTGTGTGTGTGTGTGATTTTCCTTACTGCAATGATATATGTAGAGATATTATCCTTTTTGGACAGATATCTTCCCTCTGATAGCATGTTTAGAGATGAAGCAAATTAGAGATATGATGCAGTTTGCTACGACTGCGACCACCCTTTCCACACTAATGCTGATTTCTGAAAATTTTGTTAACTTTATCAATCGATCGATTGAATCTTGATGTTGTAATGTATTAGCATTACAAGGTATTCAAAACTAGTGGCAGACTAAAGTATATCGATTTGACCATTGACTACATTAATGATATTTTAAGTCCTTTTAATGCTATTTAGGTACCTGTTTTGACATAACTTCAAGGATTAATCGAGCCAACAGATATACCCTGAAGTCAAATTGTAACTTATATTATGAGGTAGCTGGAAAGAGATGCATAAATCGGTCTAATGAGGACGTAACATCTGGCTATATAACTTCCCGAGTAGGAATTTTACAAAATGCTTGACAAGACTGATGGGGTTATCTCCCATGCACCATGCATGTTGTCATCAATAAACAACTCAATGTTCCAGTTTGTGCAATACATATTGAATTGTCCATTGCGCTTGCATTAAATCACAGTATCAATGCCGTACAGAAGTTCTATCAAACTGTGATAGGTTAAGAGCGAATGTCCAACATTTTTTTTATGCAAAAAAAACAACTAAACAACAGCAATAAAACAATAAAACCGACATATGATAGTACGGCAAGAACTAATAATAATAATAATAATAATAATAATAATAATAATAATAATAATAATAATAATGACTTTATATAGCGCCTACTCTTTACAAGCTTTAAGCGCTTTACAACATTTATAATGATATGACTTAAAAAAAACATTTTTTTAAAACCATGAAATTAGAAAACATATAAACAATGCTGACAATATTTAAGGTAGTAAACATTATTAGGCCTTTAAGTTTGTTATTGTAGTCGAAAAGGTTTTAAGAGCACTCTTGAAAGGAATCACTGTAACTTTGTGTCTCATTTCAATGGACAATTCACTCCACCTCGCTGGGCCCTGCTATGCAAAAGAACGTCGTAAATATGACTTCGTTTTCATAGTGGAATAATGAGTATACGATTGTCGGAAGAGGTGTGTAAGTATATTGCTAGTGTGCACATATGGGTGAGGCCAGATATGTATGTTGGACCGGAATCCGTCCGTGAAACTTAGCACAGAGAACATGCAGTGTTTCGTGCAGTGTTAAAGTACTGTCCAGAGTTACACCTAGGTTTCGTACTGACTGTGTGAATTTAATGTTGGTGTTGCTGATATTTATTGTTTGAGATAAAGGATGTGAATGAGAAAGTCTTTGTGTAGTGATCGGAATGCCCTCCGTTTTATCATCATGCATCTGTAGCTTGTTACATATCATCCTAGATTTCAAATCAGTAATGCACCTATCTACTACTTGGATGGTAGCATCAACTTCAGTTGGGTAGCTAGATTTGTTAATTTGGGTGTCATCAGCATACAATTGGTGATACACTTGATGATGATTAATGACACTTGAGAGCTGGTGAATATATCGATTGAAGAAATCAGGTCCAAGAATAGACCTCTTGTGAGATACCACAACATAGATCAAATGGGCTGGAGTGTATTCCATTTGCAGATACAATTTGTGTCATGTTGACTAAGCAGGACTTTAACATCAGTAATGCTGTATTGTGAGTGCCAAATACATGCTGTAGACGGTGAAGTAATAGATCATGGTCTATTGTGTCAAATGCTGCAGACAAATCAAGGAGGGTTAGGACTGTAATCTTTCCGCTATCCAAAACAGAAAATGTCATTAACTACTTTCACAAGAATAGTTTCAGTACTATGCCAAGGGCGATATGCAGACTGTGCATGGCTAAAATGACTGTTTGAATTCAAATGAGATACAAATTGGGTTAGAACAACTTTTTCTAAGATTTTTTATTTGAACGGGAGATTATGAACTGGGCGGTATTACGTAAAATCATTATGGTTGAGTATTGTTGTTTTTCAGCAGAGGATTTACAATGGCAGTTTTGAAAAATGGTGGTAATTCCCCAGATGGTATTAATAGGTATTAATAACATCAGTTAGTGAATGCAATTTTGGATCTAAGCACTCAAGCGGCAGTGATGTTGGAATTGGATCAAGTTCACATGAGCTGCACTATGCATCACGATTGTCCGTACTAAATCCATAGAGACAGCTTCAAATTCTTCGAACGGTTGTCGATGAAATTATGTATCTAAACTGTATGATGACGACGAGTCTATTGAAATTGTGATGTCAAGCTTATCTCTAATGTCTTGCTCCTTGTCTCGGAAGAAAGTTACAAACAGGTCAAGAAAGTCTACTGGGAAGAAGATAGTTGGAAGTATTGGTTTTTAGTATTCTCGAAGAGCTCTTGGTACCATCTGGAACCATGCAATGATGTACAAAATTAATGTAAGTAATAATAATAATAATAATAATAATAATAATAATAATAATAATAATAATGAGGACTTTGTATAACGCCTAATCTTTAGAAGCTCTAAGCGCTTTACAACGTATACAATGTTATAACTACAACATAAAACATACCATGAAATTAGAAAACATAATAAATGGTGAAAATATTTAAGGTAGAAAACAATATTAGGTCTTTAAGTGTGTTCTTGCAGTCGAAATAGGTGAGTTGGGCAAATCATTCCACGCTGCATAGCCCTGGTATGCGAAAGAAAGTTGTCCATATGACTTCGTTTTCATAGTGGGAATAGTGAGTATACGATTGTCAGAAGAGGAGCGTTAGTATCTTGCTGGCGTATACACATGGGTGAGACATATGTTCATGATATGTTGGTGCAATGTGAGTATTGTGAGTCCATTTGCAGAATCCAATAAAATCATATGTGCAATTAAGTCAGTTTTACTTTTATGAATGCACACCATTCTTAGCATCGTTTATAATGTTATTTGATATCACCCTAACATTCTAGAAAAGAAAGACTGCACAGTTGTTGTAGCAGACGAAACTACTAGTTGCAATGTGGCATCCACTTGAAATAGGTCATTTTTATTTGCAGAAATACGAGATGATCTAAAAATGATGTATGCATGACTAAATAGATCATTATTTTCTTTGTTAAGTCTTTCAGATGAGCTCATAGTCCATACAATAATTCATGTCATAGTTTGACATAGTTTAACGTATGTTTTTTAAATGCACAAGAATGCCAATTATATATGGCGATCATATTGATTTTGTGGCAATATGAATAAATTGATAAACATGCAAAAAAATAATTAATAATAATAATAATAATTATTATTATTATTATTAGTATTATTATTATTATTATTATTATTATTATTATTATTATTATTATTATTTAGTTCTGCCCCAACTTATATATTTCCTTTATTAATAATAAAATGCACATAACCAACACAAAATTATGCTTATTCGTACAATTTTTAGAGATTTCACTGTGTGAGTACTCCTTATATATATATATATATATATATATATATATATATATATATATATATATATATATATATATATATAGAGAGAGAGAGAGAGAGAGAGAGAGAGAGAGATGTCTTTGATTATGTTTCCTGCAAAACATGGAATTGTGCGATTAACATATTTTCAACTTATTTACATGATAGATTCCTTTGAATGCAACTGGGGAATTCGGCGTGTTATTAAACATGTTTCTTCATTAAATAGTTTTAGCATAATGTGTCGTCGATTTCAGAAACATGTACTTTTCTATATGAGCATGATGGATGGTTCTTGCCTTGATTGTTGTTAACCGATTGAAAATTAACCGAAGATTCTGCCGCACTCTTTGACGTTGTCTTCTAATAGCACTGTTTATGGGAAGTGCAATTCTGAGCGGTGTTTATAAACTATTGAATTTGTACTTAGTGCTGATCTTTACCAATCGATGATGCATTTTAACTTCTATATATATTACGACATTTGGAGGGATAATCGATGGCATCTTGTTTTATTTTCATGAAGTGATTATGCAGCTTGAGAAAAATCAATGGATTCAAATTGTTGTCTTGTTTCATCTAAGCAATTAGTGTCATGAAACTTCGAAACAAAACAAAGTTTTCTGTCAGCATGACAGGATGCCTGTTGTAAATTAAACATATTTACACCCAAGGATACAATGACACACATCGATACATCTGATTGCTCTGCTTGAAATGCACCATCTTCGTTCATTGAGCATGTAGCATTGATTTGTCCCCAACAATAACTCACATAATCTTTTATGAGTGTTGCCCCGTTCAGGTTGACTTGTGGAAATTCCTTACCGTTAATGATATTCGAAAATGTCATGTTTTTCGTATCACAAAGTATCGTGATGAAGGACTGTAGCATAGTAACGACTTATCACGTAACGTTACACAGTTCATTCGCTCAATATATGTTATATATGTAATTTTCCTCAGCAAGAGCAGAATAAGTCTGAATTATAAATGTAGGATTTAGGGTGCGATACTCTAAGCTACACCAGTGAAGTTTTTGGGTAGGGTACTAGCTTCCATGTCCCCGGCAAGGTATTGCCTTTAATGTATATACATTGCTTGAATAAACACTACCTAACCTCACCCCCAGCATTTTTTGACAACATTAATGTGTAAGAAACAATCTGAAATTGAAGTAGATTAAAGAGGAAATGCTTCCAAAATTATTGTAAGCTCAAAGGTCAAACCTTTGAAAAGATAACAATTTCGGCTATTCATCAGAAACATGCAATAAATGGAAAGTAAGACAGAAATAAGCAATGGTTTGAACAGAATTCGCAATGCGAACTAATTACAGTAGGCAATATAAAAAAAATCTATTAGCATTTAAACGAAAAGTAAAAAGAAGCAATAATTAAGAAACTACGTACTAGTTATGTTCAAACAAATGTCCGATATATTAGTACCACAAGCAAAACCGTTTTACCTTACACCATAGGGCCCCAATTAGCACAATTACACACGCGCACACACACCACACGCATACAGAGAGAGAGAGAGAGAGAGAGAGAGAGAGAGAGAGAGAGAGAGAGAGAGAGAGAGAGAGATGGGGCTTTACTATATGTATATTAATGTGGTACAAGTGTTAAAAGTTAAGTCTTTACCTTTCAAATTGCGAGAGCTAACGCACATTCAAAACGAAAATGCAAGTTCAAAAGAGAGTGCAGAACATGGATAATTATTAGGAAATTGAGTTAGCAATTATTACGTCAGCGTATGTAATCACATACTGATAAAACCGTCCCTATGTCCAGCTCTTAAGGTAGACCAATTGTAAAAGCAAAGCACGTGTTATGTCTGTGTAACATATTATGCTCTGAGAAAGATTGGACGTTCATCGAAAAAATTGCAACTTCTTTCTCGTATTATCAACAAAGAAGAATACAACATGTATTACAATTCTTCCTAATCCAATACCAATCATGAGAGGCAAAAAAATACGATCACAAAAAAAAAGAAAAAAAAAGAAACGACATGGGGTCTAGCCTTTTATGTCTTGCAGTAAGGTGTTAACGTCGTCTTCCTATCATCACAACCAATGTAACCTTAATAACTGGGTAGCTTACCAATATGCACAATACTTGTGTATTTGAAAGCAAAAACTATGATGTTTAACATACAAAAATTCGTTGACATTATACTCATTCAGCTAATATATATATATATATATATATATATATATATATATATATATATATATATATATATATATATATATATATATATATATTTGTATTTATGTACGAATAATTGCATACATACATACATACATACATACATACATACATACATACATACATACATACATACATACATACATACATACATACATACATACATACATACATACATACATACATACATACATACATACATACGGTTATGCAACATAGAAACCCAATCTTAATCAAACGAAGTTGAGTGGTATTAAAACGAAATATCAGATGAAAGATTATCTTTTCGGTCCCTGTAAAAAGGATTTATCATTAAACCTATCCAAGCCATACCTGATTAAAGCTCATATGCAATGTCTGGATCAGATCGTATCAAAATACCGTCTCCAGACCAGTATCAAACTCAGTTAAAACCAAAATTACTTGCTAAATATACATACAACTAGATGATGTAGCCAATAAACATAGCTGAGATACCATCCCTCAACTTAAATGAATACATTCACAGGATTTAAAGTCAATAAACGTCTCGTATTTGTTGAACGATTCTACTTACCAATAGGTAATAATGTGGGAATAGAACGGAAAAGACCATCTTTTAATACATGTATCGCGAATGGTTAGGGCAATCTTTTCGATAAATCAAAACCAATTTTCAGAGCTCACCGTACGGGTCGCTGCCATTTCACCTCTGCGTTTGTTCGAGTCTCGGATTCATCCACTGTGGGTATGTGAGAAAGATTGCCAGTAGCTTCTCGTGGATCGGTGGTTCTTTCCGGGCTTTTCCGAGTTCTTCCTCCACCAGTATACTGGTCGCTATGTATAGCCTATCTTGGCTGGGAAATGGCGTTAAAGTATACAACAACAACAACGTCTATAAATCAGATTTATCTAGTGTTGTGTACATTGAATTAACTTACATTTGATTTAATTTAATTGTATTTTGTTATTTTGCATTTTTTTTTTAAATTTCCATTATATGCTATTGTAATGTAACTGTATTTCCTGGATTAGATATTTTCCAGAAATTCAGTTTAATTTGACGTTAACGTTCTCCGTAAACACTAATAATAGAAACTTTGTATCTAATGCTTACCTAGTTCCCGACCTTGATTCAGAAATTAGTGACAGTTGAAGTACACATCTTTTTACAGCAATAAAATTATTCTTTCATTGAGCAAGATTCATAAAGTGAAATAAATGCCATACTTGGACCACATGGCAAATAACATGTCTCAATTAGGTTCCTCTGAAGGATTGACCCGCATCCGGACATCTGCTTTGCCCCGCTTTACCAGATGTATTATTGATGTTTTGAGAAAGAAGTCATTATGTGCCTTAACACTGGAGACCTCCAAGTGGTTTATGTTGTGATCTGGGTTTTGAGCTAATTATTTCGTTTTCTTCACATTATTTGGATTCTAAAGGATTATTTTTCTCTGAAAATACTTGTGCTCTAAGTTAATTTTTGAACGAGACAGTTATAGAAATTTACAAAGAATTTAAACACTGGAATATTATTTTCTGTGATTAAACATAGAACTGTGACACATCAGTACGATGCTGACCATCGCCGGCCATTTTTAATTTCATCAGGATTCGAACTCAATTTCATGTTTTTATTAGGACATTTTAATACTAGGACTTCTGTTGTTAATTATTGGGTTATTCTTGGATTACTTTTGGATTTGATTCTTAAAATTGTTCTTTTTCTCATTTTTACCTTGTTTTTCTAAGGAAATAATTATTTTGTTAAATTTTACAGTTTATTGTCTTCATTATTTTTTGTTATGTTTCATAAGATCCGAAACGTAAGACTAGATAAACAGAAAAAAGGCTATGTTAGTTTTCGACATCGGGAACTAAACTGAACAGTAAAAAGTTACCCAATCACAAAACAAATGCACGCGATTAACATACAAGACATTTAATTCATGACAGGAATAGATATGTCTATCCCGAATAGTAAACTGAGCGCCAAGCGAAGCAGCTGTTGGTACCATTTTTGTTAGTCTTTGATATGACTCGGCCGTGGATCGAACCTACGACCAAACGCATCCGAGACGGACGCTCTAATCACTGAAAAACTGGAGCGGTCAAGTTCCAGATAGATTGCGAACGACCATGTCTACTTTTTCGCTTGTTCGGCAGTCGATTAATTGCTTATTCTGGACTCCGCCTACACCTACTAAGAGAGGTTGTGATAGAGAATAAGGAAACTTTCTGATCTTGCAAATATCCGGAGGTCACTTAAGCAAAATCCCGATGATTACGTATCCAAAGTTGGTTTATATTCAATAAAATATCTCTCTCTCTCTCTCTCTCTCTCTCTCTCTCTCTCTCTCTCTCTCTCTCTCTCTCTCTCTCTCTCTCTCTCTCTCTCTAGATTGATTGTCTCCGCAATTGCTGATTAATGCGGGATAACAGTGAATCAGATGAACATACCTGGCATGCTTTTGGCAGACGACACTACTCTACTAAGCTCTACGCTGAATGGATTGCAAATACTCGTGAATACAGCTTATCAATATGCACAGAAGTGGAAATTGAAATACAACTCTAACAAGAGTAATTTGATGCTATTTAGTAATAAAAAAAAAGAAAGTGTACTCATCAAATGGAAATACTCTGGGATCACAGAATATTCCTAGAGCAAAAAGAGTGAAATATGCAGGAGTTACCTTTTCACAATCAATGAAAACTAATGATCGTATAGTCTATTCCTACGATAAAGCTAAACGTATAACAAACTCACTATACTCAATTACTCAATTGGATTAAATGCAAATGGGATGAATCCTATAGTTTCTGTGAAAGTCTGGGAAATAGTTATATTGCTGTCTGCTTTGTATGGCTCAGAACTCTGGTTTAATATGTCATATCAGGACATTGAATCAATGGAGAAAAATACAACGATATTTCTCCCGGAAAGTACAAGGTTTCCCTCAAAGATCGCCTATTGGATCTACGACATCATGCTTGGGGATGTTATCAATGGAAGCTCGCATAGATAAGCAAAAACTTGTATTCCTTGGTCGCATGTGTAGAACATCAGCAAACATAACTGCTAAAAAGGTTTTCCTCTGGGCTGTTGGAAATTTGATTTTTGACCCCCAACATAGCTACAACTCTTTTATATATGATATAAATACTGTACTCAAAAAGTATGATTTAGAAGACTATCTCAACGACTTTATTTTCACTGGAAAATTTCCAAACAAAATAACATGGAATAACTTAATTGGGACAAGAATACAGATATTTGAGGAGAGAAAACATGAAATGAGTATCAGAAATCCATCAGAGGGATTTCGTAGATTTTTAAAAATTAATCCAGGACTAAAAATGCATCATTTATGGAAAATAGCTTACACTGACTCAAGCAGAAAAATGGAATATGGGACTTTAATTCGTATTGGAGGAATGCAAGCAAGACCTGGAATGTGTCCCCTATGTGGCAAAATGTGTCATGACCGTATTTTGCACATTTCGATGAATTGTTCCTTAACCTCAAACGACAGAAACCACTTGATAGAAAGTCTATTTTAGTATATGCCTCCAGTGATTTTATCGTGATTTCTGTGATCAGATCGATGATGTTATACTGATTATACTACTTGGTGGTTTAAATGATATATCAGAACGTTTAGAATTTGATACATGGATAAATATGAAGAGACTATCTACCAAGTATTTCATTAAGATAAAGGATATTATATATTCGATTCAATAAAGAACTCACTCGTGATTATAAGGAAAGAAATAATTGTACTGTATTTCAATACTATTAGGAATCTAACTATTTTTGTTGTGAGGATACATTTTCAAATATTATATCGTATATCTATATCTATCTAGTTTAGTAATGATTTTAATTTATTTATTCGTTTGTTATTGGACATAATTCAATAAGTAACGAATCCGCTATTTTTTGTGATTCTATGTATATAAATGCATTTCTTTTTTGTCATAAAATCTTCAGAAATTGGAGGAATAAAAGAATATCATCTCTCTATCGATCGATCGATAGATTGATTGATTGATTGATTGTCTCCGCAATTGCTGATTAATGATCACATAATTATACAGGATGTGCAATACAATTTGCTATGTTTAATTTAAAACTAATCAAATATAAAAAGGCCTCTTCAAATTTTTTAAATATTTACTGTAAAGGATCTTTATACGAATGACAATTTGATTGCATGAAAGTACAGATATTTGATCAATTCAAGGACTAAATATCAATTATATTCCCTAGACCAATCCCACATGACTGAATTTGCAAATGCTATCCATTTATATTATTTTGCAGATCTTGAATGCACATTCTGTGGTTTCTCTTGTGACTGACGTTGTCATTGGTGCATACGAATCCATTAAATGGATTCAAAATGATTGATAGAAATGTCATGTGAAAT